>JAXIVJ010017629.1:7500-25583 GCA_036785665.1 Chirona hameri | reverse complement strand
CCTGAGTAAGATGAAGTCAGTGCGCGGGGAGGACCGTGCCGAAGGTTAGGACACGTAAAGCCTTCGACTTTAAATTCCGCCTGTGAGCAAATATTGCGCGATCGGATGATAGGGGCCGTGGTCCATGCACACATCTCTGCTTAGCGATGGGCGCCGACACCAGACTCCATTCCAACGTAAGGATCGAACCAAATACTAAAACACGCTCTGCTTTAGCTGACAGCACGAAGATAGACCGTAAGCCCTGAAGTTTCCCTGGACTTACTACTTTTTAGCTGGAAATTCATTTAGTGCAGCCCTTGCCTCGTCCAGTGATATACTCGTTCTGCCTATTGAAGGATTATCATCACTGACACTATTGTTCTTCATCATCATCATGTATTTCGTTTAGCCTCCATAAAATGGTTTTTATGGCCAAGTGTCATACGGTATGTTTCAGTACAATTACAGCATAGCACAGTTGAGACTACTCTAATATACCTAAGGATACAAACAACGCGGTCAAAACATGATCTCCTAATGACAAAAGAAACTACTGTTCATCTGGCCCCCGCAACCATGCCTGCACAGCACCCCGACACCCGCGAGCGGTCACCGCATCCCGAACATCAGAGGGGGACCGGTTCCACACAGAAGTCGCCCGGTAGGTAAAAATCCTTCGGGCCAACTCCCTGCGCACCCGAGGTGGCTGCAGTAGACCGGCAAGAGCACCGCGCGTGTCTCGAACCCAGTGGCGGCGGAAGGTATTTTCGGATGGGGGGCAAAGAAACCCAGGGCGCCCCCTCGGGCCAAGCGCCCCCCCCCCTTAAAAAATGGCGCTAAATTATATCTCCATGGATTTAGGCCACAATAGTATACCAGTAAAACGCCTTTTTGGATGATGACCGAGCGGGCGCGCTCTGATAAAGCTAAAACAGGTTTGAAATATGAAACGGTACGTGCGCACATGTGTGCATTAACGGTGTCCCAATAATTAGTAACATATTCAATAGTTTTACCGTAGTTATATCCTAGTATGCATAATTTTAGGAACGTTCAGCTGAATGGAGATGTACAAAGTAAATGGCGTTTACCTGGGACAAACTACATACAAAGCATGTATTAAAGTGAAATATTCACCTTTTGATTTATTTACCTGCATTTTTCTGTGACATGTACAAGGGCGGATCCAGCCGGCCGTTTTTTTTTTTGGGGGGGGGCAAACCGTTTTTAGCGGACCTTACCTACCCCCATTTTCAAATTTCTTCCCGGATTTGGCACACTTTATTTTGCAACTACACGATTTTTTTTAAAGCTTTTCGACCTTTTGGGATATCGAAAAAGGAAAGATCGTCAGCTTGCAGTTTTTATTGTTCCGACATTGCCTTACACTGAGCAAAACTATGTCAATTGTCAGCTGTACCCAGGGGCGTCGCCGATAATTTTTGAGTGTGGGGGTTCGGCTAAAATGACGAAATACAAATTACCCATTTTAATGAGTGTATTTAGGCCTTTGCAGCATTTTTAATGTGTTCTTTCATGTTTTAATAGGTACTTGTTATTTAGCGCCGCGAAGCGGCGCGAAATTTTTACGGGTTTGCTTGATAAAACCCAGACACATAGGCGGTGGGCCTTGTAGAGAATAAGAAGCTAAACATGCTATTCATTCAATTCACCGCTACAACGAACCAAAGACGATGACGATGGCTTCGTTATGACGATGGCCACCGATGTGACGCGCGAAGTGGCGTGGAAATGTTAATTTTAGGTCGTGGAAAACGAAATTTTAATATTGGAACCAGACCGTGAGTGGAGCCAAGCCTCAGGTAACCCCTTTTCCTGGTTACACATCTCGGTATGATGAAAAATAGTGAAATGAAGGTAGTTTTTCATATACCTCTGATAGTAAATCGCGATGACCGGTGGCAGTCAGCGCTCAATAGTACATATAATAATACTAACTGTATACATATGAACCAAACCGTAACAAACAACTAGTAACAGTACAAATGGTTTGAAAGCAGCAAAGGGGAAGAACGACTTTTCCGCGCATAAATGGTCCCTGTGTAGCCCGCTTGAAACATGTAGCCCGCTTGAAAGTTAATATTTTGTGAAGGGAATGGGCCCTGCGGCTAGCAATTAGGTACCGCCAAGGAGAGACTGCCAGACATTTAATTAATTTATTTTCCCATTTTCCAAATTTGTATAAGCAATTGCGCATTGTGTCATGCCGCGAAGCGTCGATAAATTTGCAAGTTTTTCACTGTGGATAGCTTGATTTTGACTGCTGCAAAGGCAATTTTTACAACTGTGCGTCCGACCGTTGGGGGGGGGGGGCAAAACATAGTATCAAGACCTTGGGAGGGGGGGGGGGGGGCCTTTGCCCCCCCCCCCTCCTGGATCCGCCCCTGCACATGTGTGGTTTCAAATTGATCGTGCCTCAATTTAAAAGTGAAATAACAACATTTTCTAATGCAGAAATTAAATTATGGGAAATTACAAAATATGTACTAACATATGGTGACGAACAGTATAATCCATCACTAGCTCTGGTTTGAATGTTATTTGTAAACAAGTCATAAAGCCAGCAATGAAGTATGTGCTCCAAGAAGCGTGACTACGAAGTTAATCCGCGGAATGCATCACGGTTTTCTGAAACGTTTATTGATTTATTATGAATAAACGTTTTATATAAATGTTTCATGTGTGCACTGTAATATATTAAATACCTGTTTGTTGAAAATTTATGGGATTTTTTTACAAAAAAGTCGTGAACACTAAATAGTTCGCCGTCCGAGCCAGGTTTAAACTGCCGATTTTAATGCCCTTTTTTCAAATGAGAGTTGATTGTTCATAGAAGCTTGGTACATGTTCGCAAAAGATAGAGTGATGAAGCATTATATGCCTTCGTGATAAATAACAAAGTGTAGGCAGACTAATTTTCGCTGGGTTCGATATGCTATTAAAATATTGGAATACAAAAATGTAATTACAAAATTGTGCTTACAAAATTGTAATGACAAAATTGTAATGACAAAATTGTTATAACATAATCGAACCTGACCTAAACTTTACAGCAATTACGGTCACAGGGACCCACGTTTAGAGCACCCTCGCTCGCATTCGCTCCCTGCGCTGTGCCCTACGGGAGGGGGAGCTGTCTCCACCCCCGGACCCCCAGACCATCTCAGATAAGTCGTAAATAAGTTTTCTGATGTATTTGCGCGGCCCCGCCCCTTGCAATTGTCAAAAATACGGAGAAAAAACGTTCCAACAACACGTACGAACACTGAAGAAAAAAATGTTCCAACGAGAGAAGAAAAAACGTTCCAACGGATCCACGTACGAACGCTTCCAAATGCGGCCCCATCGGCCCCGCTCCTTGCATTGTCAAAATATACGAAGAAAAGCCGTGCCAACAATACGTACGAAGGCTGCAAAAACACGTTTCTAACGAAACCGTTCTAACGGATCCCAAAAATATACGGATAAAAGACGTTCCAACAACTCGTACGAACGCTGACAAAAAAAAAAACGTTCTTAACAAAACCATTCTAACAGATCCAATTTTTTTCTTTCACAAAGCGCTTGTAACATATTTTATGGTTTATCCTGGCTTTGAAATAGGGATGCGTAAAACGTCACAGAAAATATGAAGTACAAACATAAACAAGTTTTCATAAACTGGATAGAATCGGATGAAACTTCGCATAGATATAAACAACCGTTTTGTCTAACGAAAGGGAATGTTTTTCTTGCCTTGCTGATCATTAAATAATATATTTGTATCTAAGATCCTCCAGGTTTTCAATCGACCTTGCTTCTATCTGACAATTTGCAAGTTTGCCTAAATTATGGTCTGTTGAAGTATACGCTTTTGTGTATCAAATATAAACGTTTGACATATTGCTTGATCCAAATTAGCATGTGTTTTCGTGAACGGATACTATTTCCTTTCAAATCCATGTAAGATGAGGCCTTGAAACACAGGCGGCCAGAGCACCCCCTCAGGTGACCAAAGAGTCCCCTCAGGCGGACAGAGCGCCCCATCTCAGGCGGACAGAGCGCCCCTCTCAGGCGGCCAGAGCGGCCCCTCTCAAGCGGCCAGAGCGCCCCTCAGGCGGCCAGAGCACCTCCTCTCAGGCGGCCAGAGCACCCCTTCCCCCGGCGGCCAGAGCGCCCCCTCTCAGGCGGATAGAGCGCCCCCTTTCAAGCAGCCAGAGCACCCCTTCTTAGGCGGCCAGAGCGCCTCCTCTCAGGCGGCCAGAGCGCCTCCTCTCAGGCGGCCATGAGCGCCCCCCTTGCGCTCAGGTGGCCAGAGCGCCCCCCTCTCAGGCGACAGAGCGCCCCCTCTCAGGCCAGCAGCCCCCTGCCAAACACAAAGCTCCCCTCGGCTGAGTTTGGGGCAACTACCCCCCCCCCCCCCTCCTCTTCCGCCGCCACTGTCAGAGTGCCCTTCAGGCTGTCAGAGCACCCCCTCAGGTGTCCAGAGCCCCCCTCAGGTGGCCAAAGTCTCCTCATGCAGGCCAGAGCGCTCCCCCTCAGGAAGCCAGAGCGCCCCCCTCAGCAGCCAGAGCGCCCCCTCAGACCGGCTCAGAGCGCCCTCTCAGGCGGCCAGAGCCGCCTCCTCAGGTGGCCAGAGCATCCCCTCAGGCGGCCAGAGCGCCCACTTAGGCGGCAAGAGCTCCCCCCTAAGGCGGCCAGAGTGCCCCCTCAGGCTGCCAGAGCGCCCCCTCAGGCTACCAGAGCGCCCCTCAGGCAGCCAGAGCGCCCCTGAGGCAGCCAGAGCGCCCCCATCAGGCAGCACCGAGCGCCCTCTCAGTGCAGCCAGAGCGCACCCCTCAGGCGGCCAGAGCGCTCCCTCAGGCAGCCAGAGCGCCCCTTCAGGCGGCCAGAGGCCCCCCTTGGCTCTTCCCCTTGGCCTTGGCATTTCCCCCTTGGCAATCCGCAGCACCCCTGCCAAACGCAAAGCGCCCCCTCGGCTGATTTGGGGGGGGGGGGCAACTGCCCCCCCCCCCCCCCATCTTCTCTCGCCCCGCCCCCCTAGTCGGACCGTCAGCTTCCACCTCGGGTACACACCCGAATCTCGCAATGGCGTCAGGAGCACACGGGGGATGCATGGCTCTGAACATCATAGCTACGTCGCCGTATGCGAGTTGTGTGCAAGTGAGCGACCGAAGGGACTTCCGGGACCGACTCGCCATCCCAGCGCGACCTGCAACACCTGTGGGGTCCCGAGGACAATCTAGTGCAACCGCGCTGTGGTCCAGCCGGCCCGGCTCAGCCGCCACCATGCACCACGATCTGATACGTCACCTGCTTCTACTAGCGATCGTCCAGGCTCTGGTACTGATCGTCACGCCTTCCAGCGGCGGTCAAGCACAACAGGACAGATAGGTCATGGCACTCTGGAACCTTCCAGCGTTACATCCAGACGCGTAACTCCGCTCAACATGGGCTCTACCACCGCCGCCCCAGCATGCTCGCCCCTCTGCTAGGCCAGACCCCGCCCATCCCCCAGCCGTCACCGCACCCAACGTGACCTTGATAACGACAGCAGAGCTGTGTCGCTCGCCCAGGGGCGGTGTAGCTCACCAAGGGGTAGCACAGCATACTGCCCCACCGAACGAGCAGAACTACACCACCGACCGAGCAGACTACACCACCGACCGAGCAGACTACACCACCGACCGAGCAGACCGCACACGACCAGACACCCTCAACCCGCCCCTGCAAGCCCGGCCGCCCACCGACATCTGCAAGACATTTGCCAGGGGGGAGACTCAGCGCCGGCCGGCCGGCGGAAAACGCGGCGGGGAAAGCGGCCCGGCCGCCAGCGCGGCGGCAACTCGCACGGCTGGAGGACCAAGGATGCGGCAGGTGGATTGTTGATGTGCACCATCAATATCCAGTCCATCAAGCCGAAGATCCTAGAGTTAAATCAGGAAGATCGAAAAACACCATTATGACGTCATCGCTGTAACCGAGACCTGGCTGAAACCGAACACGCCCACCCGACTGCTCAAATTCCCCGGCTACACGGTCGTCCGTGCTGATCGGCCTGACAAGAGCGGATACGGCGGCGTGGCTGTGATTCACAGGGACGGCATACACGCCAGTGTAATCGCCACTCCCGATGTGTCAGAACCAGCCAGTAAGCTGGAAACTCTCTGGACACTCATCAAGCCTGACCACCGAGGGCATCAGTTCGCACTCGCCACCGTGTACCGGCCGCCGCGCCGCCCGGCCGCCGCAATCGAGGCGGATTTTGGAACTTTAGAGGCGCAACTCCAGCACGTATTGCTAAAATTCCCCGGAATCAAGGTGATCCTTACTGGTGACTTTAACTGTAATTTACTAGGCGACGTGAATGCTCCCCATAATTTTTTTGAACAGTTTTTATCATCATACTCTCTGACTCAGCATATAAAATCACCGACGTACACACGACGTACACTCCCTCTTAGACGTCGTGATAGCAAATGATCCCCATATAGTCAGAAAGGCTGGTACCAAGCTGTGTCATTTTAGCCCACATAGATTCGTCGTGTCATCCCTCTCTATCCCTCGATTTAGACCAAAGCCCATCGTCATCGTGTGCCGCTCTCTGAGACGTGTAAACGAGTCGGAGTTCTGTGAGTGTTTGCACGGAGAAGACTGGCAACATGTCTACCGACAACCATCAACGGGTGGCCAGTGGCAGTGTTTTCTCGACACATTCGTGCCCGTGCTAGACTTATTCGCGCCAGTGAAGCGGATGAAAATCCGCAACCCCACAGCCCCACCTATCAGTGACACAACACGTGACCTAATGCGTCAGCGGCGGGCAGCCCTGGGCGCCGGCAGCCACACTGAGGAGTACCGCGCGCTGAACCGCTTGGTGCGGTCCGCTATACGTCGGGACGCCCGGGAAGACATCAGCCGCCGCCTGACCGAGGATGGGCCGCAGTCCGTGTACCGGAACATTCGCCAGCACATCGGCTCCAGCAAGAAAGCCCGCACGAGCCCAGCTGTCAGCGCCGACTCACTGAACGAGTACTTTGTGGGAGTGGGTCCACGTGTTACAGGGGAAGTGGCACAGCGGGGTGTTGTACCCGATGATTTTATCTGCCGATTACCACGTGTTGGTTCGTGCTCCTTCACAGTAGAAACCGTTGACATTAACACACTGATCAGCGTGATCTGCAGCATGAAGGATACCCCGGCCTGCGGCACAGACGGGATATCCATCCGATCTTTTAAACTTGGTCTCGACGTGATCTGTGTGCCACTGCTGAACATCATCAACACCTGTTTGGCCAACAATGACTTTCCCGACACTGGGAAACACTCCATAGTCCATCCAATCCACAAGTCCGGTCCTGTCTCCGATCCTGCGAACTTTCGGCCTATATCCTTAGTCCCAGTCATAGCAAAAATTGTCGAGCGGATTGTTCAGCGTCAACTATATGCATACCTGACACAGAACCATCTTTTTTCTCCGGCTCAGCACGGATTTAGGCCACGTCACTCAACCGAAACCGCGCTGATCACTGTAACCGACCATATTCTCTCTGCCACAGACAGAGGGGGGATTTCTCTCCTCTGTCTGCTCGATTTAAGTAAGTGTTTTGACGTAATTGACCACTCCAAGCTCCTGACTAAATTACAGCTCCATGGGGTTGACGCAGAATGGTTTCGCTCGTACCTCTCCAACTACACCCAGAGCGTCTCCATCACCGACCACACCGGGCGCAGATGTCTCTCTAAACCACTTCAGAACAGCATTGGCGTGTTCCAGGGATCATCCCTGGGACCTCTACTGTACAGTATATTTGCTAACGACCTGAGCTACTATGCACCCGGTGCCTTCGTCGTCCAATATGCCGACGACACGCAGATCCTAGTGTCCGGCATGAATGGCGACATGGGCAGCGTGGTCGCATGTATGGAGCACGCTCTGTCCTCCCTTGACTCATGGTTTTTGGCTAACTCCCTAAAAGTAAATGCAGCAAAAACACAGTTGATGATGTTCGGTAGTCGCCAAAATCTGCGCACTATACCACCGATCACGCTGACATTTCGTGGCGAGACACTGGGGACGGAGCTTTCAGTGCGGAACCTCGGCGTCCTGTTCGACCCTGTCCTGTCGTGGGACGTCCATGTTGCGCACCTCACCCGGAAATGCTATGGGTTTCTGATCGGTCTCACTCACATTCGTCACTATCTCCCCCAGGACATTCTCTTCACACTTGTTCAAGGCTTGATTATCTCGCATATACGATACTGCATATCAGTATTTGATAACTTCTCGGATAAAAATCACAAACAACTTTTAAAAATCATTAACTTCTCGGCTCGGGTCGTATCCGGCAAAAGAAAATTTGATCACATTTCAGACGTGCTTAAAGGCCCGGGCTGGCTCAACTCAAAACAACTGGCTCAGTACCACTGTCTCACTCTTGCGCACAACATCCAAAAATCCGGAGAACCATCTACACTCTCGGCTATGTTCAAACGAAACACAGACGTGCGTGCTCGGCACACACGACAGGACGGGTTGCTGCACCTTCCTGGGTTCCGCACCGAGTCCGGTCGACGTCAGTTTGCCTACCGAGCGCCTCATCTGTACAACAGCCTGCCACCTGCGATGACGCGTCTTAAGCTCGCGCCGTTCAAACGGGCCGTGAAGAAACGCCTCAAGGAAGACGCCTAGTCATGCCGATGTACCTGATGTTTAGCTATGATTTCCATCGTTATGGATGCATGATGCATGAATGTTGTTTACCCCCCCCCCCCCCCCCCATTTAATCCTAGTGTCCGAACCTGCGACGCGGTTTGTCATCTTTCATTTTCACCTCGACAGGAAAAGCCACCGAATGTATTGTGGATGTCGTTGTACGTCTAAATAAATAAATAAATACGTCACGTTCGGTAATCAGGACATCAAAGGTTAAGCTGATTTAAAAGGGAGAGACATGATCGCGTTTTTTTAGAACAGAATACAATGCGAGCACAGTGGTTGATAACTTTTTGCAAACTGTCGTTGAGTTGTACCGTAAGCACCATATACAGTCAAACAATACAAAATATGAGGAAACACTAGCGCTTCAATTAAAAATATGCTTACGTCAGATGGCGAACGATGAGACATTTTAGCCAGGCCGCTGATGATTGCATAGCAACGTCACGCCACCAAAGACACATGTGAAGGCCACGTCAAGTTACAGTCAACAGCCATGCCTAAAACCTTAACAGATGATGATGGGTGAATAGCGGTGCCTCCGAAGTTAACACAAAAATATATATCTAAGCGTCGCTGCCCACACCGAACTATCATGACATCGATTTTGTTTGGATTGATACGCAAGCTATTATCCGCAAACCAAGCGCTCGCTATTTCTAAGCTTGCTTCAACGCGACACTGAAGGTTGGACAAGTCTACAGTGTTACAACAGTGAATTAATTGTGTGTCATCTGCATACATTACGATTTTGCAGTCGTCAAAGTAAGATGGCAAATCATTAGTGAATAAAAGGAACAGAATTAGCCCGAAAAGTGAACCTTGAATTACGGCGTGCGTGACAGGCGCGCTCGTCAATCCTCCCCTAACGCGCTGAGAGCGCTCAGCAAGCCAGTTTTCAAACCAATGGCTGTGTACACCGTACCAACCTATTTTGTTTTACTAGAGGCCGGCAATGCGATCGGGGCATTGCCTTGGGGTCAAAATCATACGATAATTCCGTAATTTGGTCAATACCGTAATTTAGTCAATACTGTAATTTGGTCAATTTCGAACCGATTTCCAATGAAAAATACCAAAAGATGCTTCACGTGGCCATGAAAAGCAGATAACATGGAAATGTGTGTTTCCTGACAGTTACCGGACTGGGATTCGTACAAATTTAGGCGGATATTTTTTGTTGTTGTTGCAATTTTGACTCATTTTTAGGTATTTTTCGAGAAACATTTCAGAGATCGAAATTAAACTAAAGGAAAAAACAATCCGGAATGTGAAGGTGCCACCTACAGTGCCGCAAGCTTTGAATACGCATTTACGTGAAAATTTACGTGGTGATTTTAGTTTTGTGCAATTTCGACCGATTTCCATGAGTTTTTCGGTAAAAATTTAAGAAATCAAAATAAAAGAAGACGACAGGGGTTCTAAAATCAGATTCCAGAAAACAGTTTTGATACTTTCCACCTAGGGAGTATGAGGGGTGCCAAGTGGTGCGTGTTACCCCCTACGTATGCAGCTTGAACTCTTTGGGGTCACAAAGCTAAGTCGGGTACAAAGGTACTTGACCTGCAAGTATGGGACCTGTGGTGCCACCCGTTTGATCCGTAGAGGTGGTGAGAAAAACACACCATAAAAACATTTTTCTGGGCCATGTCATGATGGTGTGAAATATGTAAAGGTAACATTGCATGGCCACTCAGTCTGTACCTATATTGGTGTGCATAGCAGAAACCTCGCTGCGTAGGGCATACCCTAGGGTAAGAACGAACTTTAAGAAGGATGACGGCATAATTTTAGTACATATAGCGCTAACTATCCGACCCACAGATTCAATCATTGTTTGGCGAAATGTACCTGATGTGGCAAAAATATTCGTATAAGTAGAAAATTAGAAATGTTAAAGTTAACCCTGTAAATCGAAAGAAAGGATTTATTTTACCATAGGGGAAAAATGTCATAGTATTTGTTTTAAACCAAATGGAATCCATTTATCTTTTTACTGCCAGATGCTACCAAACAAGCAGGCGCCTCCCCCCTCCCCCCTGGGGGAAATCCTAGCTGCATGCCTGTGCCCTATGTCGGTCTGATAGTGTCCTTGTTAGGTCTGAATAGGCCCTCGCTGGGTCTGAGAGAGCCCCTACGCCTGTTGGCAAGGGCTTTGGCCAGTTCTGAAAGGGCCCTGGGGTCGTTTGCGAGGGTCCTGGCCGGGCCTGAGAGGGCTCTACGCCCGCTAAGAGGGCCTTATCAAGCCTTAGAGGGACCCTACGCTGGTTTGAGAGGCCCAGTCCCAGTCCTGACTGGGCCCTACATTAGTCAGAGATGGCCCTTTCCGGGATTTAAATGGGCCTGCATCTGTTTGAGAGGACCCTTTCCAGTCCGCAGATGGCCCTAAGCCGGTCTACGAGGTACCTTACTAGGCCTCAGAGGACCCTATACCGGACACCAGGCGAGCCATTTGGGTCCGCCTGAACATGAAGCCTGGTCTGAGCCCTCTCAAGCCTGGTAATGACCCTCTCTCTAACGGACGTAGCGCCATTCAAGTCTGCCAAGGTCCCTATCAGGCTTAGAAAGGGCCCTGTCAGGCCCACCGGTAGTAGTCTCAAAGAGACTAAGGGACCTCTCTTACCGACCTTTGGGCCATCTCACACTGGCACAGGACCCTCTCAGAATGACCGAGGTCCCTTTCAGACCTACCAATGGTCTTCTCAGACCTGCATAGGGCGCACAAAAGTCTTGCAAGGGCCCTCTCAGGTTTGAAAAGGGCCTTCTCAGACCGGTATGTGAATCTTTCAGACCTGCCGAGGGCCCTCTTATGCTTGTCAAGGGCTTCACCATACCTGAACATACAATCTCAGACCGACTGGAGGCCCTTTCAGACCGGCAAAAAACGTTGGGGGCCCCTTTCAGCTCGGGAGCCCCTTGACGTCTGAGGTGACCCCCACCCCCCCCCGAAAATTATCCTGGATCCGCCCCTGACATGCCCCAAGTATGTCGATATTCCTGAAGATAAATGACGAGAATCGATGCGCCATACATGCCTTTGTTTAGTTGCTACCATATTGCAAAATATTGATGCCAAATGCTCTGACATCACACCGGGAGTCGTTTCTCCCTCCTGGGTAAACCTTGTTTTGTTAGTAAAGAGATCTTGGTTTGAACACCCTCTAGGGTCACCAGGTCACATAGACGTAGGAATGTTTTGAAAAGTGTGGGGGGCAGCCTCAGTGGCGGGTCTAGGTTTCAAGTTTTGTTTTCGGAAGGGGAAACTTCGTTCCGTTTCGTCAGCGAAAAGTTGTTGACCGGGGGGGGGGGGGGGGGGGGGGGTGGTAGCGTCGTGTCGCCAGCACGAAAGAGAAGAGTCGTTGGCGGGGGTATATGACTTTCCGGAACAAAAATCACAACCTCCCAGAACGGTTGCGGGGGGGGGGGGGGGGGTCAAAACATACGTTTTCCTACCGATTTTTTTTTTTTGGGGGGGGGGGGGGCAATTGCCTGATTTTCCCTTACGTAGATCCGCCACTGGCCAGCCGTAAAATTATTTCCCCTTTAGAAATGGTGATAAGTGATTTTTGGTGACCTCACACTTCATCTACGCCCACGCAGCTCAGTTGATAAACCGTTGGGCAGGCAATTCGTCCACCCTGGCAAGGTGGGTTCGAGTCGCTTCTACGCTCGATATTCGCTCCTGACCGGGATGACCTGCAGTCGGTGGCAGCGGCCGCGAACAGATCAGAAGATGAAATCAGGAGCTGGGCGGACCGTGTTCCAACTTCGAGCACGTTAAACATTCGCCACCAAATTCTGCGTTGAAAAATGGAAGTACGTCATCGGGTGGTAGGGGTCAGGGCCCACGCAACAAGCTCTGCTTAGCATAGGGTTGTGATCCCATACATCCATCCATTCAAATATTCGGAATAATTTTTTTAAAGAAAAATATCCGGCTAAGTATCCAAAATAGGTCATGGCAATTCAGGGTTGTGAATTCAGTGTTTCTGACAACTGTTAACCCGCGCTCCGCTGGGGTCTTCAGCCGAACACGTGTGGGGGGGGGGGGGGGGGGCAGATTCTGCCCCCACTCGTTGTATTGCGACTAATAATCGCAGCGAGATGCGCAAGGCGGCAATTGAAAGTTCGCAATAAGACGCATCGAAAACATAGGTACGCGAAATTGGCAAATTAGTCATACGTCGGGAGTCATAAGTGAATCCATCTTATGACTCCAAATATGACCAATTTGTTTGAAATTAGACTTGGGTGTTTTCTACGCTTGGTCTCAAATATGTATTCCGTTATTTTAATGCTTTTAAAAATGTTGATATTGTGTAACTTCCCCCAAATTGGTTTTATATTGTTTGGGGCAAAAACTCAAAAATTCTCAAATCTGATAGCCACATTTTCAAGAGAATGTCATTTTCTTTCCTTTGGCACTTTTTGTTTGCAATTTGCTTCAAAACTCGATTTATACTCATTTTCAAACATTGATCGTTATTTCACAAAAAACGGCGTGACATGACGTCACTAAAATGTCATTATCTCCCAAAGTGCTAGACTGACTTCATGAACTTTTGAAAGGAATATAAAAAATTGATGTAGCATAAACAACACAAAGTTTGGCGTTGATCTCTCAAACGGTTTCTAAGTTATTGAGAAAATTCGGGAAGGGGGCAGATGCGGGGCGCGAGTTAGGTAATTATATTGAATCAATACGAGCGATCGTAGAGGGATTAATCACCCAAAAGTGAATGGATCTAAAGGGCTCGCAAAGGCAAAGGTTCGTCCTGCCGCATATTTGGAAATGTCGAATAAAAAATCCAGACCTATCATACTTAGGGAGCTATACGTAAGTAAAAAATATACATATTGCTTTGTAATTTGGTGTGGGCATCGTCCATTACTTGGTTCTCCAAATATATATTCCGTTTTTTCATATGTTTGAAAATTTTAATTTTGTGGAGAGAAAACATTCACCAAATCATTTTTTTAACATAATACACAATTGTAATATATATTATAGAACGATGTATCGACGATGCCCAAACCGAATTTCAAAACAATGTTTATATTTTTGACTGACTCTCTCTCTGAGTATGATAGGTCTGGATTTTGTACTCGACATTTCCAAATATGCCGCCCGGCACACTGGCTTCTTCTGACCTTGAATGCGGCCGCTGCCACCTGCCACAGATAATCCCCACCAGAACCAAAATATCGAGCGCCGAAGCGACTTGAACCCACGGTGCCCGGGGGAGGCAGATAATTCTATAGTCTAGCGCTCTCCCGACTGAGCCACGGGACGGACTTCACTCGCCCGGACGGATATTGAACCAATACCAGCGACCGAAGAGGGAGAAACGACTCAAAAGGATCCCCAAGCCTAGAAGTGGGGGCCATTCCTCCCCGGCCGGTGGCCTCACCTGTGCCTACGCTTATGTGTGAGGTTGTGAATTAAATGTTATTTTTCTAACTTCAAAGCTCGAACCTGTCGAACTGATACCATTTTGGTTCTGGATTGAAGAGCGAGACATCGCTCAAATGGGGGGGGGGGCAGATGGCATTACTTCCCCCCAGTTGAAAAAATGGGACATAGCCATCTGCCATCCAGCCCCCACCGCCTACGCCTATTGATTGTTATTGTGGGTTTGTGAAATTAAAGCTTTCTCCGAACTTTTAAGCCCGAACCAATCCGAGTGATTGAAGAGGGAAAATCGCTCAAAAGTAGGGAGAGCAGTTAATATCGTTGGCCCCAGTCCAAAAAGCGGGGCCTTGGTCCCCTGGCCCCAGTTTCTACGTCTATGAGCTTTAATATTGAGGGTTGAAGATTAAGTGTAATCATAACAACTTTAAGGCACCCATACCGAATCAACATCAGCGATGTAAGAGGGAGCAATCGCTCAAAACTGGGGGATGCAGTTAATATTGTTGGCTCCCTCGACCTAAACCGTGGGGCCCTGGCCTCCCCCGGTTCTTAGGTATGCTTATGGCATTGCGGGGTTATGAATTCATCGTTATTCTCCCGACTTTAAAGCATTTATCTCGAACAAATATCAGTGACCGAAGAGGGTGAAATCGCTCAAAAGTGAGGGAGCCAGTTATCATTGTTGGACACCCAGGCTAAAAAGTGGGGCATGTGACCCCGGCACCCCTTCCCTACGCCTATGATTGTGAGGGTGTGAATCAATAATAATTCTCCCAGCTTTAAGGTATTCATCTCGAACCAATATCAGTGATCGAAAAAGGTGAAATCGCTCAAAAGTGAAGGGGCCAGTTATCATTGTTTGGGGCCCCCAGGCTAAAAAAATTGGGGCATATGGCCCCTGTCCCCTTCCCTATGCGAGGTCGTAGATTAATAGTTGTTCTCCCAACTTCAAGGTATTCATCTCAAACCAATAGCAGTGATAAATGAGGGATAGATTGCTCAAAAGTGAGAGGGCCAGTTATCATTGTTGGCCCCCAGTCTAAAAGTGGGGGACCATGCCCCCCCCCCCCCCAGTCACCGTTCCTACGCCTATGATTGTGAAGTTGTGAATTAATTATTTTCTGCCAACTTAAAAGGCATTCATATCGAAACAATATCAGGGAAGAGTTATGAATCGCTCAAAAGTAGGGAGCAGTTAATATTTTTGGATCCGTACCCTAAAAAGTGGGGACTTGGCCTTCCCGGCCCCCGGTTTTTACACTTGTGGGCTATGGTATTGGGAGTTATAAATTCATCAATATGTGTGCACATTTAACACGCGCCCTGGAGGGGGGGCGAAATCCGCCCACCCCTCCGGTTTTTCGAGGATAGCGCAAAAACGGCGGCGCGCAGCGCCGCCGTTTTTTCTATACCTGTTTAGAAATGAACTTCCCGCATTATGTAAAATTCTTGGCCTCAGGTCATCTCAGGTCAGGTCACCAGACCAGGTCACGTGATGACCTCAACTCCAAAACGTTTGCAGTAGTACCACAGCCACAGTTTTACGCCGATCAGTTTCAATCTTGCAGGACTTCATAAAGTCATAGATACCAACAATTTGGTTATCTCGGATTTCTAATATCGGTGACCTAAGGTCAGGTCAATTTTGTGACCGCCAACACGGTTTTATCAATAACTATCGACATAATGAAGATAGAGAAGAGAAAACGGTACCAATATGTTTGTCTCGTCGAGATACGTCTCCCAATATGCAACATGACCAACTTGGGTCACCACTTGACCTTGACCTGAGGTCAAATTTATCAGTTGACCTAACCCGGTCACCATGAATATTATTCGAAGCGCCTGGGCAAGACACACGCGATGGCGTAAGCATTATTGCTTTATCTTTATTAGGTAAAAGGTTATTTGGGGAAAACAGTTTTGAAAAAAAATCACCTTTTTGACATTCGATGACCTCTGGAGCTTAAACTATTGACCTGAGCTCAAATCTGAGGACACCTATGTCGATTGCATTTTTCAATGACTTTCGATTGATTTTTTTCCGTTTGCTGCTAACTATCATAGTTCCCGAGATATTTGGGGGTGTTCGAACCGAAGTCTTGAAAACTTGAAAATCTGACCCTTGATGATCTCTGGTGACCTCAATATTGACCTGAAAAAAAATAAAGAAATACTTTCGAAAGAGCTTGTCTCGAGCTATCTAACGTCGTTTCCCGCTTGTCGCTACGTTGCGTGATTTTCGAGATCATAGGGGGGGGGGGGGCGAAATCCGCCCCCCTCCAGGGCGGGTAATTATCAGAGGCCCTCCAGGGCGCGTGTTAAAGCATTCATATCGAACAAATACCAGCGATCAGAGGAGGAGAAATCGTTCAAAAGTGAGGGGCAGTTAACATTGCTGCCCCCCAGCCTGAAAAGTGTTGGGGGGGGGGGGGGGGGGGGCATGCCCCCCCCCCCCGGTCCCCTGCGTTCCTACGTCTATGCCAGGTCAGGTCAAGTGACCCCATTTCGAAAAAGTTTACGGTCGTGTCACAGCCACAGTGTATGACAGAACAATTTAAAACTTACGGGATCACATAAGGTCATAAATAAGTAAAATAAACAAATAAGGTCATAAATGAATAAAACGAGCAACTTTTCTAAAAACGAGCAACGTCTTTGATTATTAACCCGCCATTGACTGGGGGGGGGGGGGGGGGGCGTTTAACGCCCCGCCCCCGCCCCCCCCCCCCCCCCCCCCTCTGATGAATTTTCGCAATAGCTGAAAAAACTATTAGTGCTATCAACGTGAAACTTCGGGTACCTTCTTGTACATCATGTTTACGTCTTGTGTGCAAAAATAAAAAAAATGTCGAAATTTCCTTTCTCTCGAGTTATAGCGAATTTAGTGACGTCACTACACACGAGTTTTACACCAAAATCAGCCAAACTTTGCCAAGCTGTACAAATGCCACATTTAAAGAAAAAAGCAATAAAAAACGCTAAAAGATATAAAATTGCAACGGTAAAAACCGTCTATCTCGGATTTGTGATATTTTTAGTTTTTGACCCCAAAAGCTCAAAAAACGTTTGTTTTGGGGGAAAATGATCACAAAATCAAAATTTTCTAAAATATTCAGAAAACCAGAAGATTTGCCAGAGAACTATACCTAGGCAACTACCATGCCAAATTGCAAACTGATATCTCTATTTTTGACTGACTTATGACATCTAAAGTATGGGTAGCCAGTAGCCTGTGCGCCGCGCCGGCGTACGGACGCGGCGCCGGCGCTCCCGTCCCTCCCTTCTCGCCACCGGTTTTGCCTGTCTGTGTGCGTGAACGAGTGACTGGAAGCAGACTGAGTGTGTGTGTGTGTGTTTCAACTTAGTGGCTTGGTTTAGTGACAGTGCGTGCGGCACTCGTTTGGGAGGCTTGGTACGATCTGTCGGACATCGGTTCGGCCCTCTTGTGCGAGCGGTGCACGGTAGCAGTGATCAGATTATCAGTGGCCACCATGCTTAAGTGCAGTGTCTCCGTTCACCGTGACCTGCTGCGGCTGTTCGTTCTGCTCACCGTCGTCAACGCCCTGGTGCTGGCCGCCACGCCTGCGGCTACGCCGCCACCGTCGCTGCCGACATCGGCCCGGTACCAACGGTCGTCGCTCGCTGGTACGCGTGACTTTGAGCCTGGCCCTGACCCGGCGCCAGCTGACTGCGTCCCGGGCGCTGGGTCGACCATGCCCTGCGGCCAATCAGCTGAGCCCGGCGGTCGGCTGCACCGGACGAGGCGCGGCAGGCGCGCGCCCGGGGCCCGGCGCCGGGGGAGCAGAGGCGGCGGCTCCCAGGACGAGCGATCTGCAGCAGCGACCGGCGCTACCCTCACAGTGGGGCTCATCAACGTCCAGTCCCTGAAGCCCAAACTACTAGAACTGGCTGATGAACTTCAACGCGGCAGTTATGACCTGATGGCACTCAACGAGACGTGGCTCC
>JAXIVJ010017629.1:0-2500 GCA_036785665.1 Chirona hameri | reverse complement strand
ACGACAGGATGCAAAAACATTGTATCCATCCATGACAAATGAGGCAAGTTGATTATATTTTATCCATGTTTCAGAAATGCAGACCACAGACCAGTCAACACCAGAGGCTGCTAATAGATTTTGAATGTCATCAAACTTGTTTTCATTGAGGTGTATGATTGCAAATTTGTTATCAGTTTTGGGCCTATCAGTAGGAATTGTGTAATACTTGCACTGTGAAACTACATTATCAAAGTTAGGCACATCCAGAGTAAACACATCTTCAAATATGGGCAAGTGTATGTCAACCATTTATGTATTTAGTAAACATGTTAACCATATAATATAAGTGATTGAGGTGTATGATTGAAAAAATTTGTTATCAGTTTTGGGCCTATCAGTAGGAATTGTGTAATACTTGCACTGTGAAACTACATTATCAAAGTTAGGCACATCCAGAGTAAACACATCTTGAAATATGGGCAAGTGTATGTCAACCATTTATGTATTTAGTAAACATGTTAACCATATAATCTAAGTGATCAGACTGTAGCAATAGTTCCAATTGTTGAGAAAAACATGAGTGGTACCCATTAGGAGGCAAGGATAAGTAGGTACTACAAACTATGAGTAGTTGAGAAAACGCAAGAATGGTTATATGATCTTGGAGCCTAGGATAAAGGAATGGTCATATTCATGATATTGGACATTTGCACTGCAAACTACCTAACAAATTCAGGCAATCATCAATGGAAAAGCAATATACAAACATATCAAATTTATTTGTGTAAGGCCCCTCATGCTGGATAATCCTCACTCTCTGCACATTTGTTCAACATTTATTCTAGGATATGCAACACTCATTCATCATTAATCAACTAAAATATATTTGGGTGAATCATTCATTGTTTGAGCCAGCCCGCCCCCCAGGGCTCCCACGGAGACACCCATCCCCAGTGTCCAGCACACCAATTTGAGGTAGGTACCCAACAGTGGTCACTCATCCCATATTACACTCACTCAGGTCTACAATCTGTCTTTAATAAACACAATCAGAACATGATTATGTTACATGTTCAATGTAGACCATGCCTATTATCTTCCTCGTGGTTCAGGCTCAAAGAAAAAGCTTGACATGTAAAATGTCCTTCATATCCAGGTTGGTCAATTTATATCAAAAGTTAGTGCAACCCCCAGTGTCCAGATTATTAAAACCGGTGTGTTTAGCACCCATGTCCAGACTCACACGCACATTCACTCAACAAGGTCCGAAGGAAGTCCAATAGCACAATGGCAGACTTATCCGGATCCCGTCTGGGGGAGCTTTAAGACTAGTGAAATTTCACTTAGTTACTTATCCAAAAATAGCATGTCAAGTAGTTTCTTCTCCATGTGTCCCAACAGTGGAACAAACAACAGTCATCAACTGTCTAAGGCAAGTTGACCAATAACGAGAGCTCCTCCTGAGAGTCACACAAGCCAATCACTTACTTCAACTCAATATTTCCCCAACATTAGTGTCCTGGACCCAGTTCCAACGCGCCCCCGCTGGCACCCCACAGGGACAGGCTGACTGTTGAATGATTGAAGTTTACAAAATATTTACAGAAAAAATGTATCTGTATCAGATAACTACTTACTCCAATACTGCATTGGCATGCATTTATGCATGTCTTAAGACTTAATGTCACTACGTTTTTTACAAAACCAATATTGTTTGGCCATCATAAGAAAATGTAGTGTTTAAGACAAACGTTAGCTTGACATTTATAATTAATATAATTAAGCTGCTAGCAAAATACAATTTTTTGAGTGCAAAGTATTAATAAATAGTGCTTGGTTCAATATCCGAAATCTACGCTTACGATACTAATTCTAACGCATTCGACAAATCAAGGTAGTGGATGCCTTGGTGGATGCAAGGATGTGAATTCAAGGTCAGCACATGTTTTCATAACAAACACAAATTATTCATTATACCTACATCAGTGCTTTATTAAATCAGGGCTTATCATCAGCATTCAAGCTTTCCTTACTGTGTGGTAGATCTACATCAATCTGGATGTGCCTAATTATCTAACAGTCTCTCTAAACTTGAGAGCATGGTATAATACTGTCATTGTCAAGCAATGGATATCATTCACAACACACAATGTTGATCAAGGTTGTGACTTATGATACTGCTGATCTGCACACACTATACATCTACCAGCATCTAAGACTAATCAAGTTTCATATTGTAGGTATTGTGTCTGGTACTATGATATATTTAACCTAATATTTGTATTTGTCTTTTGTATTTTTATAACATGCTAAAGCTAGTATTTTTATTTATTTTTCTAAATTATACATCCATCTACCAATACCCAATGCTAAACTTGTTTCACAGTGCAAGCATGTGTGTCAACTACCAAGCACAATGGTATACTTTAAACCTAATGTTTTTATTTGTCTTTATATTTTGTGTTGTTTTTGTGTATATTTCTGCTGAACTAACAAGCTGGAAAGCATATAACCCAGA
>JAXIVJ010017628.1:10000-15000 GCA_036785665.1 Chirona hameri | reverse complement strand
TGTGTCTGTCTCTGTCTGTCTGTGTCTGTCTCTGTCTGTCTGTGTCTGTCTCTGTCTGTCTGTGTCTGTCTCTGTCTGTCTGTGTCTGTCTCTGTCTGTCTGTGTCTGTCTCTGTCTGTCTGTGTCTGTCTCTGTCTGTCTGTGTCTGTCTCTGTCTGTCTGTGTCTGTCTCTGTCTGTCTGTGTCTGTCTCTGTCTGTCTGTGTCTGTCTCTGTCTGTCTGTGTCTGTCTGTGTCTGTCTGTGTCTGTCTGTGTCTGTCTGTGTCTGTCTGTGTCTGTCTGTGTCTGTCTGTGTCTGTCTCTGTCTGTCTGTGTCTGTCTCTGTCTGTCTGTGTCTGTCTCTGTCTGTCTGTGTCTGTCTCTGTCTGTATGTGTCTGTCTCTGTCTGTCTGTGTCTGTCTCTGTATGTCTGTGTCTGTCTCTGTCTGTCTGTGTCTGTCTCTGTCTGTCTGTGTCTCTCTCTGTCTGTCCGTGTCTGTCTCTGTCTGTCTGTGTCTGTCTCTGTCTGTCTGTGTCTGTCTCTGTCTGTCTGTGTCTGTCTCTGTCTGTCTGTGTCTCTCTCTGTCTGTCTGTGTCTGTCTCTGTCTGTCTGTGTCTGTCTCTGTCTGTCTCTGTCTGTCTCTGTCTGTCTGTGTCTGTCTCTGTCTGTCTGTGTCTGTCTCTGTCTGTCTGTGTCTGTCTCTGTCTGTCTGTGTCTGTCTCTGTCTGTCTGTGTATGTCTCTGTCTGTCTGTGTCTGTCTGTGTCTGTCTGTGTCTGTCTGTGTCTGTCTCTGTCTGTCTGTGTCTGTCTCTGTCTATCTGTGTCTGTCTCTGTCTGTCTGTGTCTGTCTCTGTCTGTATGTGTCTGTCTCTGTCTGTCTGTGTCTGTATCTGTATGTCTGTGTCTGTCTCTGTCTGTCTGTGTCTGTCTCTGTCTGTCTGTGTCTCTCTCTGTCTGTCTGTGTCTGTCTCTGTCTGTCTGTGTCTGTCTCTGTCTGTCTGTGTCTGTCTCTGTCTGTCTGTGTCTGTCTCTGTCTGTCTGTGTCTCTCTCTGTCTGTCTGTGTCTGTCTCTGTCTGTCTGTGTCTGTCTCTGTCTGTCTCTGTCTGTCTCTGTCTGTCTGTGTCTGTCTCTGTCTGTCTGTGTCTGTCTCTGTCTGTCTGTGTCTGTCTCTGTCTGTCTGTGTCTGTCTCTGTCTGTCTGTGTCTGTCTCTGTCTGTCTGTGTCTGTCCCTGTCTCTCTGTGTCTGTCTCTGTCTGTCTGTGTCTGTCTCTGTCTGTCTGTGTCTGTCTCTGTGTGTCTGTGTCTGTCTCTGTCTGTCTGTGTCTGTCTCTGTCTGTCTGTGTCTGTCTCTGTCTGTCTCTGTCTGTCTGTGTCTGTCTCTGTATGTCTGTGTCTGTCTCTGTCTGTCTGTGTCTGTCTCTGTCTGTCTGTGTCTGTCTCTGTCTGTCTGTGTCTGTCTATGTCTGTCTGTGTCTGTCTCTGTCTGTCTGTGTCTGTCTCTGTCTGTCTGTGTCTGTCTCTGTCTGTCTGTGTCTGTCTCTCTCTGTCTGTGTCTGTCTCTGTCTGTCTGTGTCTGTCTCTGTCTTCTGTGTCTGTCTCTGTCTGTCTGTGTCTGTCTCTGTCTGTCTGTGTCTGTCTGTCTGTGTCTGTCTGTGTCTGTCTCTGTCTGTCTGTGTCGGTCTCTGTCTGTCTGTGTCTGTCTGTGTCTGTCTGTGTCTGTCTGTGTCTGTCTGTGTCTGTCTCTGTCTGTCTGTGTCTGTCTCTGTCTGTCTGTGTCTGTCTCTGTCTGTCTGTGTCTGTTTCTGTCTGTATGTGTCTGTCTCTGTCTGTCTGTGTCTGTCTCTGTCTGTCTGTGTCTGTCTCTGTCTGTCTGTGTCTGTCTCTGTCTGTCTGTGTCTGTCTCTGTCTGTCTGTGTCTGTCTCTGTCTGTCTGTGTCTGTCTCTGTCTGTCTGTGTCTGTCTCTGTCTGTCTGTGTCTCTCTCTGTCTGTCTGTGTCTGTCTCTGTCTGTCTGTGTCTGTCTCTGTCTGTCTGTGTCTGTCTCTGTCTGTCTGTGTCTGTCTCTGTCTGTCTGTGTCTGTCTGTGTCTGTCTGTGTCTGTCTCTGTCTGTCTGTGTCTGTCTCTGTCTGTCTGTGTCTGTCTCTGTCTGTCTGTGTCTGTCTCTGTCTGTCTGTGTCTGTCTCTGTCTGTCTGTGTCTGTCTCTGTCTGTCTCTGTCTGTCTCTGTCTGTCTGTGTCTGTCTCTGTCTGTCTGTGTCTGTCTCTGTCTGTCTGTGTCTGTCTCTGTCTGTCTGTGTCTGTCTCTGTCTGTCTGTGTCTGTCTCTGTCTGTCTGTGTCTGTCCCTGTCTCTCTGTGTCTGTCTCTGTCTGTCTGTGTCTGTCTCTGTCTGTCTGTGTCTGTCTCTGTGTGTCTGTGTCTGTCTCTGTCTGTCTGTGTCTGTCTTCTGTCTGTCTGTGTCTGTCTCTGTCTGTCTCTGTCTGTCTGTGTCTGTCTCTGTCTGTCTGTGTCTGTCTCTGTCTGTCTGTGTCTGTCTCTGTCTGTCTGTGTCTGTCTCTGTCTGTCTGTGTCTGTCTCTGTCTGTCTGTGTCTGTCTCTGTCTGTCTGTGTCTGTCTCTGTCTGTCTGTGTCTGTCTCTGTCTGCCTGTGTCTGTCTCTGTCTGTCTGTGTCTGTCTCTGTCTGTCTGTGTCTGTCTCTGTCTGTCTGTGTCTGTCTGTCTCTGTCTGTCTGTGTCTGTCTCTGTCTGTCTGTGTCGGTCTCTGTCTGTCTGTGTCTGTCTGTGTCTGTCTGTGTCTGTCTGTGTCTGTCTGTGTCTGTCTGTGTCTGTCTGTGTCTGTCTGTGTCTGTCTGTCTGTCTGTCTGTCTGTGTCTGTCTGTCTGTCTGTCTGTGTCTGTCTGTCTGTCTCTCTGTGTCTGTCTCTGTATGTCTGTCGGTGTCTGTCTCTGTCTGTCTGTGTCTGTCTCTGTCTGTCTGTGTATGTCTCTGTCTGTCTGTGTCTGTCTCTGTCTGTCTGTGTCTGTCTCTGTCTGTCAGTGTCTGTCTCTGTCTGTCTGTGTCTGTCTGTGTCTGTCTGTGTCTGTCTGTGTCTGTCTGTGTCTGTCTGTGTCTGTCTGTGTCTGTCTGTGTCTGTCTGTGTCTGTCTGTGTCTGTCTCTGTCTGTCTGTGTCTGTCTCTGTCTGTCTGTGTCTGTCTCTGTCTGTCTGTGTCTGTCTCTGTCTGTCTGTGTCTGTCTCTGTCTGTCTGTGTCTGTCTCTGTCTGTCTGTGTCTGTCTCTGTCTGTCTGTGTCTGTCTCTGTCTGTCTGTGTCTGTCTGTGTCTGTCTGTGTCTGTCTGTATCTGTCTGTGTCTGTCTGTGTCTGTCTGTCTGTGTCTGTGTCTGTGTCTGTCTGTCTGTCTGTCTGTGTCTGTGTCTGTCTGTCTGTCTGTCTGTCTGTGTCTGTGTCTGTGTCTGTCTGTCTGTCTGTCTGTCTGTGTCTGTGTCTGTCTGTCTGTCTGTCTGTGTCTGTCTGTCTGTCTGTCTGTGTCTGTCTGTCTGTCTGTCTGTGTCTGTCTGTCTGTCTGTCTGTGTCTGTCTGTCTGTCTGTCTGTGTCTGTCTGTCTGTCTGTCTGTGTCTGTCTGTCTGTCTGTATGTGTCTGTCTGTGTCTGTCTGTGTCTGTCTGTCTGTGTCTGTGTCTGTGTCTGTCTGTCTGTCTGTCTGTCTGTGTCTGTGTCTGTCTGTCTGTCTGTCTGTCTGTGTCTGTGTCTGTCTGTCTGTCTGTCTGTGTCTGTGTCTGTCTGTCTGTCTGTCTGTGTCTGTCTGTCTGTCTGTCTGTCTGTGTCTGTCTGTCAGTCTGTCTGTCTGTGTATGTCTGTCAGTCTGTCTGTCTGTGTCTGTCTGTCAGTCTGTCTGTCTGTGTCTGTCTGTCTGTCTGTCTGTGTCTGTCTGTCTGTCTGTCTGTGTCTGTCTGTCTGTCTGTCTGTCTGTGTCTGTCTGTCTGTCTGTCTGTCTGTGTCTGTCTGTCTGTCTGTCTGTGTCTGTCTGTCTGTCTGTCTGTGTCTGTCTGTCTGTCTGTCTGTCTGTGTCTGTCTGTCTGTCTGTCTGTCTGTGTCTGTCTGTCTGTCTGTCTGTCTGTGTCTGTCTGTCTGTCTGTCTGTCTGTGTCTGTATGTCTGTCTGTCTGTGTCTGTCTGTCTCTGTCTGTCTGTCTGTGTCTGTCTGTCTATGTCTGTCTGTCTGTGTCTGTCTCTGTCTGTCTGTGTCTGTCTCTGTCTGTCTGTGTCTGTCTCTGTCTGTCTGTGTCTGTCTCTGTCTGTCTGTGTCTGTCTCTGTCTGTCTGTGTCTGTCTCTGTCTGTCTGTGTCTGTCTCTGTATGTCTGTGTCTGTCTCTGTCTGTCTGTGTCTGTCTCTGTCTGTCTGTGTCTGTATCTGTCTGTCTGTGTCTGTCTCTGTCTGTCTGTGTCTGTCTCTGTCTGTCTGTGTCTGTCTCTGTCTGTCTGTGTCTGTCTCTGTCTGTCTGTGTCTTTCTCTGTCTGTCTGTGTCTGTCTCTGTCTGTCTGTGTCTGTCTCTGTCTGTCTGTGTCTGTCTCTATCTGTCTGTGTCTGTCTCTGTCTGTCTGTGTCTGTCTGTGTCTGTCTGTGTCTGTCTGTGTCTGTCTCTGTCTGTCTGTGTCTGTCTCTGTCTGTCTGTGTCTGTCTCTGTCTGTCTGTGTCTGTCTCTGTCTGTCTGTGTCTGTCTCTGTCTGTCTGTGTCTGTCTCTGTCTGTCTGTGTCTGTCTCTGTCTGTCTGTGTCTGTCTCTGTCTGTCTGTGTCTGTCTGTGTCTGTCTGTGTCTGTCTGTATCTGTCTGTGTCTGTCTGTGTCTGTCTGTGTCTGTCTGTGTCTGTCTGTGTCTGTCTGTGTCTGTCTGTGTCTGTCTGTGTCTGTCTGTGTCTGTCTGTGTCTGTCTGTGTCTGTCTGTGTCTGTCTGTGTCTGTCTGTGTCTGTCTGTGTCTGTCTGTGCTGTCTGTGTCTGTCTGTATCTGTCTGTGTCTGTCTGTGT
>JAXIVJ010017627.1:0-25593 GCA_036785665.1 Chirona hameri | reverse complement strand
GAACACGATGGCGTCAATATTATTGCTTTATCTGTATTAGGTAAATTAGTTATTTGTGACAACAGTTTTGCCAAAAATATACTTTTTGACCTTTGATGACCTCTGAGACCTCATGACCTAAGCCAAAACATGACTGAAATAGTTTAAAAATGATTTCTGACGAGCTTTCGAACAGTATTTTAATCGCGGCTAACAGTTCTGTCAGACGAAAACGTACACATTTAGAAAATATTCCACTCCGCCCAGGAATCCAAATTATTTATCCAAATTTTTTTTATCCAAATTATGACTTTTTGTTAGTTGGGAAACCCCTATCTGCAAGTTTTCTTGAGCTGAAAGACTCCAGCCGAATATATTTGAGTTTTGTGCGAAGGATGCGGTGCTGGCGAAAGAATGTTGTACTGAATGTTGTACTGGCCCAGGCAGAGGCGTATACCATCAGCCAATCAGCTTGCAGCTGGTGCTAGCAAGCGATCGCCGGCCGCCGGTTGGCACATCTCCAATGCGAACTATCTTCACATGACTACTTTTGAATCTGATTGGCTGAACCATTTTTTACATTCGCGTGACGTCAGGACTCTGACTCGGAGAGTATGCATGTAAGTTTTGATAAACATACAAATTTACGGCCTTTTGTCCTGAATCGGCGCGATATAAGGCCATTTTTGACAATATAAAAGAAAATTGTATTTACAAAATATAATCAAATCGTGTTGGGTAAAATGTTTCCAAGGTGAACTATTTCCTTAATCTGTCATAGACAATAAGCGCAAAGTATTGAAGAATCAATATTGTTGTACCATATAACAATTAATTTTCCGTGGGACATCCGCCAATAACCAAGAAAACGACGAGGTGCATGCCATCAAAGACCTCCAGGCCATCGTCCCCTAACGGTGGCCGTGTGTTCACTGTTCAGTGTAGGCCCGTGTGTTCATAAGTGTGGCCCGTGTGTTCACTGTTCATTGTGGCCCGTGTTTCACTGTTTCATTGTGGCCCGTGTGTTCACTGTTTCAGTGTGGCCCGTGTGTTCACTGTTCAGTGTTGGCCCGTGTGTTCCTGTTCAGTGTGCGTCTGTCTGTGTCTGTCGTGTCTGTGTCTGTGTCTGTGTCTGTGTCTGTGTCTGGTCTGTCGTTCTGTCTGTCTGTCTTCTGTCTGTCTGTCTGTCTGTCTGTCTGTCTGTCTGTCTGTCTGTCTGTCTGTCTGTCTGTCTGTCTGTCTGTCTGTCTTGTCTGTCTGTCTGTCTGTCTGTCTGTCTGTCTGTCTGGTCTGTCTGTCTGGCTGTCTGTCTGTCTGTCTGTCTGTCTGTCTGTCTGTCTGTTCTGTCTGTCTGTCTGTCTGTCTGTCGTCGTCTGTCTGTCTGTCTGTCTGTCTGTCTGTCTGTCTGTCTGTCTGTCTGTCTGTCTGTCTGTCTGTCTGTCTGTCTGTCTGTCTGTCTGTCTGTCTGTCTGTCTTGTCTGTCTGGTCCTTGTCTGTCTGTGTGGTGTGTGTGTGTGTGTGTGTGTGTGTGTGTGTGTGTGTGTGTGGTTGTGTGTTTGTGTGTGTGTTGTGTGTGTGTGTTGTGTGTGTGGTGTGTTGTGTGTGTGTGTGGTGTGTGTGTGTGTGTGTGTGTGTGTGTGTGTGTGTGTGTGTGTCGTGTGTGTCTGTGTTGTGTGTGTGTCTGTGTGTGTCTGGGTGTGTCTGTGTGTGTCTGTGTGTGTCTGTGTGTGTCTGTGTGTGTCTGTGTGTGTCTGTGTGTGTCTGTGTGTGTCTGTGTGTGTCTGTGTGTTGTCTGTGTGTGTCTGTGTGTGTCTGTGTGGTCTGTGTGTGTCTGTGTGTGGTCTGTGTGTGTCTGTGTGTGTCTGTGTGTGTCTGTGTGTGTCTGTGTGTGTCTGTGTGTGTCTGTGTGTGTCTGTGTTGTCTGTGTGTGTCTGTGTGTGTCTGTGTGTGGTCTGTGTGTGTCGGTGTGTCTGTGTGTGTCTGTGTGTGTCTGTGTGTGTCTGTGTGTGTCTGTGTGTGTCTGTGTTGAGTGTCTGTGTGTGTCTGTGTGTGTCTGTGTGTGTCTGTGTGTGTTGTGTGTGTCTGTGTGGTGTTGTGGGTGTCTGTGTGTGTCTGTGTTGTGTCTGTGTGTGTCTGTGTGTGTCTGTGTCTGTGTGTGTGTGTATGTGTGTGTGTATGTGTGTGTGTCTGTGTGTGTGTCTGTGTGTGTGTCTGTGTGTGTGTCTGTGTGTGTGTCTGTGTGGTGTCTGTGTGTGTGTCTGTGTGTGTGTCTGTGTGTGGTGTCTGTGTGTGTGTCTGTGTGTGTGTCTGTGTGTTGGTGTGTGTGCTGTTGTGTGTTGTGTCGTGTGTGTGTCTGTGTGTGTGTCTGTGTGTGTGTGTCTGTGTGTGTGTGTCTGGTGTGTGTGTGTCTGTGTGTGTGGTGTCTGTGTGTGTGTGTCTGTGTGTGTGTGTGTCTGTGTGTGTGTGTCTGTGTGTGTGTGTCTGTGTGTGTGTGTCTGTGTGTGTGTGTCTGTGTGTGTGTGTCTGTGTGTGTGTGTCTGTGTGTGTGTGTCTGTGTGTGTGTGTCTGTGTGTGTGTGTCTGTGTGTGTGTGTCTTGTGTGTGTGTGTCTGTGTGTGTGTGTCTGTGTGTGTGTGTCTGTGTGTGTGTGTCTGTGTGTGTGTGTCTGTTGTGTGTGTGTCTGGTGTGTGTGTGTCTGTGTGTGTGTGTCTGTGTGTGTGTGTCTGTGTGTGTGTGTGTGTTGTGTGTCTGTGTGTGTGTGTCTGGTGTGTGGTGTGTCTGTGTGTGTGGTGTCTGTGTGTGTGTGTCTGAGTGTGTGTGTCTGTGTGTGTGTGTGTCTGTGTGTGTGTGTCGGTGGTGTGTGTCTGTGTGTGTGTGTGTGTCTGTGTGTGTGTGTGTGTCTGTGTGTGTGTGTGTCTGTGTGGTGTGTGTGTGTCTGTGTGTGTGTGTGTCTGTGTGTG
Source organism: Chirona hameri (assembly GCA_036785665.1). Lineage (NCBI taxonomy): Eukaryota > Metazoa > Arthropoda > Thecostraca > Balanomorpha > Balanidae > Chirona > Chirona hameri. Next base: position 22,655 of record JAXIVJ010017627.1, on the reverse strand, counting down.
TGTGTGTCCTGTGTGTGTGTGTGTCTGTGTGTGTGTGTGTCTGTGTGTGTGTGTGTCTGTGGTGTGTGTGTGTGACTGTGTGTGTTTGTGTCTGTGTGTGTGTGTGTGGTCTGTGTGGTGTGTGTGTGTCTGGTGTGTGTGTGTGTGTGTGTGTGTGTGTGTGTGTGTGTGTGTGTCTGTGTGTGTGTGTCTGTGTGTGTGTGGTCTGGTGTGTTGTGTGTGTCTGTGTGTGTGTGTCTGTGTGTGTGTGTCCTGTGTGTGGTGTGTGTCTGTGTGTGTGTGTCTGTGTGTGTGTGTCTGTGTGTGTGTGTCTGTGTGTGTGTCTGTGTGTGTGTGTCCTGTGTGTGTGTGTCTGTGTGTGTGTGTGTGTGGTGTGTGTCTGTGTGTGTGTGTCTGTGTGTGTGTGTCTGTGTGTGTGTCTGTGTGTGTGTGGTCTGTGTGTGTGTGTCTGTGTGTGTGTGTCTGTGTGTTGTGTCTGTGTGTGTTGTCTGTGTGTGTGTGTCTGTGTGTGTGTTGTGTTGTGTGTCTTGTGTGTGTCTGTGGTGTGTGTGTCTGTGTGTGTGTGTGTCTGTTGTGTGGTGTGTCTGTTGTGTGTGTGTGGTGTCTGTCTGTGTGTGTCTGTCTGTGCGTGCGTGCGTGCGTGCGTGCGTGCGTGCGTGCGGCGGCGGCGGCGGCGGCGGCGGCGGCGGCGGCGGCCCTGTCTGACCGGTCTCGGTCTCCGTACATCTGTCTGTTGCAGCGAGGACGAGCACCAGCTCATCATGCAGTACTGCCACAGCCTGAACACGAGTAACGGCTCGGCTGCGGGCGGCGGCGGCGGCGGCGGCGCCGTGCCCTGCAGCCCCGTCCAGCTGGTCCGAGAGATCGACGGCACCCAGCGCCAGCAGCTCGAGAGCATGATCAGAGAGCTGGAGGACGAGAACAAGAGTCTGCAGGCCGAGTACCAGAGGCTGCGCGGCGCCGGCCCCACGGCCGCCGAGCTGCCGGCCAGCCCGCGCGACCGAGAGATGCTGAACGAGGCGCGCCTGCTGCGCCAGCACAAGGGCCGCCTCGAGACGCGCATGCAGGTGCTGGAGGAGCACAACCGCCAACTGGAGCAGCAGCTGAGCAAGCTGCGCCGACTGCTCGACCAGGTAGGTCGCACTGCGCCGCGCCCGTCCCAGCTGGCTCACACACGGAGCGGCCGCCGGACTGCGCCAGTCGAAAGCTCAACATTCCTTTACTAATCAGGTTTACCTACGAGGCAGAAACGACTCCCGAGGTGACGTCACAGCATTTGGCATTAATATTCTGCAATATGGTTGACGATTATCGTCATTTATCTTCAGGAATATCGACATACTTGGGGCATGTCCGGTTTTAAGACCGTCCCAGATTTGATAGTAGCAGTGTGGCAGGAAATCAAGAGGTAGAATATGTAATGACACCAGCCTAATGTTTTCCCTGTTGATTATTCGAAGTCAAAACAACTTAAATTAACGGTTTTAGAGGTTTGAAACACTAAGTACCCTCGCCGCGCAACGGAATATACAATGCTGGTTTGGTAGCATCTAGCAGCAAAAAGATAAAGGGATTCCGTTTTCTTTTTTATATGCTTGACTGTTTTCCCTATGGTAAAAGAAACCCCTTTTTCGATTTGTTTCGGGCTTGGTATCTTTAACATCTCAAATTTCCCACTTATGCAAATATTTTCGCCACATCAGGTGCATTTCACCAAGCAATAAGAATGGCTGAATCTGTGGAACGGATGGTTAGTGCTCTATGTACTAAAATTATGTCGTCATACTTCGGTCACGTTCGTGCTTTTAACACGTGATCGAGCTGGGCAAAAGGATGTGTACTCCCGGGGTGACGCAATGGTGAAGGGAGCCTGCGATTCGTGGACGGGGCTGTGTAAAATTGGCTGCCGCGTTGTACTTTGGAATGCATCACTTTGTCACGTCACCGATATCTTTGTATCACTGAGAAAGGTAATACGAAACATTCTTGTCCGATTTTTTTCGCATGCCACTGATTTACAGTTGCATAAGTCCGTTGATATACATAATTTGAGGAAATGTGTACCACTGCCCACGTTTTCACCCTGGCGACCGTATCAGAAAATGTGTCATCACCTGTCTTGCATTACCTGTGAAATGTTTCATCACACTATTCGTCATTTGTTGCTGTTTCCTATACAACAACCGTTTTAAACCGATGGAACAACCGATGGAACCTAATGTGGCGTTGTTTGGGGCAGGGCGTCGGCGGCAGCGGTAGTCTCTCCCGGACTGGCACTCTGCAGACCCGCTCCGTTACCGCTTCTCAGCTGGCCACCGACTCACCGGCACGCACCAACGGCAACTCGCTCACGCGCGAAGGTTAGTAGACGGTCCGGCGAGGCGGCAGAGGGCGGCCGGAGGAGGCAGAGGGTGGCAGAGGGCGGCCGGAGGAGGCAGAGGGCGGTAGAGGGCGGCCGGAGGAGGCAGAGGGCGGCAGAGGGCGGCCGGAGGAGGCAGAGGGCGGCAGAGGGCGGCCGAAGGAGGCCGGAGGACTGAACATACAAGGGGTGGCATGACCAGGCTGGTGGCGGGACATGTAGGGTGTCCTGTCGGGCAGCTCTAACTGCTGCCTTCCATCGTGAGTGATTATGTAGCTGTGTCTCCTTCGCACAGTATTGTTATCGTCACTTCCGAATGGAGGCGCCTGACCGGGCAGCTGGCGCTGGGTGTGCGGGTAACGCTGGGTGTTGGTGACGGTATCTCACCGCTTCAGCACTGACTTGTGGTGAGATTTGTGTGCGCTGCTTCTGTCAGCGGGGCCGCCGGAGGGACTGGTGTCGCTGTGTGTTGGTGGAGGTGGTGTCAGCTGAGTGGCGTCCGATTGTCTCGGGCTGGGTGAGCGCGTCTGTCTGTCTGCCGGTGTCGTGGCGGCGGCTGTCGGCGTCGGGCGGTGAACGGTGCCGCGTCTGGTCGCAGGCTCGCTGCGGCCCGGCCACGAGCCGTCGCCACACCGCTTCCCGCCGCCGGCGCCCGACTACGGCTCGCGCGCCAGCCTCGAGCGCCAGGTGCGGCGTCTCTCGGTGGGCAGAGAGCTGCGCGAGCTGCACGAGCTGCGCAGCTACGTGCGGCCCGACTACCCGCGGCCGGACGAGTTCAGCTACCCGGCCAGCGGGCGGCCGCCGCCGGCGCCGCTCTACAACCCGCTCTCGCACGTGCACCCGCGTCCCGCCGACTATGTGGGCAACCTGTTCTCATACGCAGGTAGGCCGGCCCGGCCCGGCTGGGAGGGATGGGTCTGCCGCTCGGCATGCCGGCCGGTGTGTTTGTGTCCGCGGCCCGTATCAGCGGCTGCTGAGAGCTGACTGGCTGTATAGTGTGTAGTGCGGCGCGGCCCGGACGGAGCGCCGCCGCCTCGCTCTCTCCGTCTCTCGGACGCCGGCTAACCGCATGGATCACTGCTCCGGGCCTGGACGCCGATAAGCGCAGATCTGTGACGGGGTAGACTAGCTTTGCATACACGCCCTGCAGGTCAGCTTAGAACTGCTGGAGGGCATCGGCCTGACCGGCGTTGGTCCTGCTGAATGTGCTGGCTGTTATTTTTCCTCTGAACTGGTTGTTGCTTTTGGTCGTGTTTCTGTTTGGCTTTGCCCGGTGCACACTACACACTGCACAGCCTCGCATCCCGGCTGTGAGACAGTGGCATGCTTTTAGCTTATGTTGCCAAACGTATGCTGTGTAGTAACCCGTATGCATTAACAAATGGCAAATGTGTACAGTATTATAGCAGAGCATGATTGGGGTGAAATAAGACGTTCGTGTCTGCCTGTATGTCCGGTGGTAATCAGTGTTGTTATGATGATGCCATGCGTGCATGTTGTTTATGTGTTGAGTGAATAGAACAAGTTGCCTTTTACCAGTAGCCGTGGGTCGAACTCGGTGTGACCGGCATGGTTTGTAGTGTGTCTAGTGGAATATACTCGTGCTGGCATTGGTATGAGGACCACGGTTGTGTATGGTTCGTAAGATGTGTGGTGTTGTTGAGTGTTGTGGAGTTATCATGTTAAATCTTCAAACTTCCCGTGCTGCTATTGTCTTCTTTGTAAGCACGTAGTCGAAGTAGATTTATTTTAAAATGTTTCTTTCAGGGACACTTCTGATGTGATTGATTTAGCTGACCTGCTTGTGTGTCGTTTCGCAGGAGACCTGGGTAAAGCGGTCGGCGAGCTGGTCAACGTTATGACGGACGACGAAGAGCCATCTCCCGACGATCGACCAAACCAGTAGTTGATTGCTTCCACCGCGCGGCGCTGTCGGATGCGGCCGGGACGTTGTGGACTGTTACTAATCTTTGGTATCCTCTTATGTGCAAACTTTGATACGATGAAGTGTTTACGTCGTGTGGCATATCACGTACAATATCCCCTAAACTTGCTTCCAAGCACATATCCTCCCTCCACTGTGCGTGCGTGCTGCGGCGGCCCTGATGGCCGACTGCCCCGGCTGGCGGGGCGGGCCGGCCCGTGTGACGCGTGTGTGACACGCCGCTGTAGGGTAGCGGCGGCCGGGCTCGCTGGCTGGTGGCTGCTGGAGTCCTGCCCGGTACCGGCTGCCGTAGCGTAGACTGGCGCAGTACCGGCCGACGCCGCACATCCGTTCAGCCAGCCGGACACACGACCGCCAGATATTTCAATAATTTTGTAATAGCTTGCGCAGTATCGCCACGATTATAGTCGGTTGATTTATGTGCGTAGTGAGCTTGCTAGGTGCCCCGGTGGAATAAGTAATGTGCTAGACCATTTTAATCTCATTGACATGATTCCCGGAATTGTATTGAATTGAGTCGTTGGACGTTGTTGATCACGTTTATTTCCTGAGAATCGTCTCCCAGAGAGAGTATGAAATATACCGTCACACAAGATCGACAGACTGTGCGTAGTGGTGGCGTGTCCCTGCCGAAGTCCGCAGCAGTAGCAGATCCAGGGGGGCCGTAGGGGCTGAAGCCCCCTGCCTTAGAAAACGGCGCCCTCGGGCACCGCGGCGCCGAAGGCGCCGCGACGACGTTCTTGCAAAGGATTTGCCGGCGCCGAAGGCGCTGTAGCGTTCGATATATTGATGGACAACATGTTCTCAGACACTTTTTAACCTCCGAGTATGCGTATGTTGCTCCGAATTGTCCTAATGACAGACCTCACAGTTTGATACTGCATGTATGCTCAAATATGTGCATAACAATATCTAAAAATTGATTGATCGATTTTGTATCGCTTCTGTAGTTTGCCCAACTGACATGTTGAGAGAAGACGTAAAATGGATGCAACATAAGGTACGGAACGTTTCACGTCAATATGTATAATAGTTTTCAAGATACTGAGAAAATCTGGGAGGAGGCAGATTCTGCCTGCCCCCCAACCCCCCCCCCCAACCCCGGGCGCGGGTTAGGGAAGAGGCATATTTGACCCGTTTAATTGACATTGGATTGCCGCCCCTGTTACCAAGGAAATATGCCGCCCTCGGGCCTGAAGCCCCTTGCCTTAGAAAATCCTGGATCCGCCACTGATCCGCAGCCCCTGGGACGCTCGACGGGGGCGGCAATATAAATTAGCCCCACACAACAACAAAAACGCTGAAACTGGCGATGAAAAATGGGTGCTGACTCCGAAAAATGACTTCTTGCGAAAGAAATAAATCGTTATTTTTTGCCTCGTTCGTGTTTACTATTTGGTAGCAGTAGGGAAAGTGGCGCGTGCATATTTGGAAATGTCTAATACAAAATTCAGACCCATCTAGCCATCCAAAGCTATACAAAGCTAAAGAAAGATATTGCTGTGAAATTCGGTTTGAGTATTGTCCATACTTCGTTCTCTAATATATATATTCCGTTTTTTTAATCTTTGGAAATTTTGATTTTGTGGATTTATTACAAAGCATTATCCTGAGTGTTGACTGACTTATGACTCCCTATTAGAGCCCTTCATGGAATGGGAATCATGTATGGGAACGGGATGGAAATGAGTGGGAATGGGGCCATTTTTTGGAAATGTAACTGGTTGGAACGGCGACGGGTTTGGGACAGACCATATCATTTTTAGCACCACAAAAGGTGAAATATGCTGAAACGGGTGGGAATGGGATCAGTTATGAATTCGGATTGGAACGGGTTTGGGTCTGGCTGAATAGGCTGGAACGGGATGGGGGCTGAAAATGTGTGCCATGAAGGGCTCTACTCCCTATGTATGATGCGTCCAGTGGCGCACGCAGGATTCCATTTCGGGGGGTCAGCCCTAAGAGTGTGCGGGCCCCACTTTTTTAAACCTCGCGGATTTCGGTCACTTGTTTTTGAGCGGGCCCCTACAGCATGGGATCTGAGACATGATCATTGTCTTGTCAATGTCGTGTAAGGTGACTGCTTGTGCTACTCATGTGCAGTACAACTGTCGAGAGTTGACGAAATGAGGTCAATGACAACACGCAGTAATGGTAAACCGATACGGTATTTTCGTAGTAGGTACGTGTGATCAGTTGGCGCGATACATGGCTGATTTTTACGACATACAGCATCGCAACCAATGTGGAGACGGTCTCGCGCATGACTTGGGAAGGCATAACCAACGGATCCAGGGTCTGGTGTCAACCACTTGCTGCCAGACTTGTGCTTGATTCCGGTGGAATCTAATCCGATTCCGGTATCGATTCAGTCTGTACTGGAATCGGAATTGGATTCGATTCCTTTGGCATCTGGGTGGAATCGGAATCAGGTGAAGTCAATAATTTAAAAAAAAAATGATGGAATCTGAATCGGAATCGATGGTTATTTCAAGTGATTCCGTTTTATTTTCGTAAAAATCATTCTGACTATGAATTTAAGTTTCGTGAAGGGAATTTGTTTCTTTAAGCATGCACATAGCTAATGCAAAGCTAGGCGATGATTGTTTTTACTTAATGACTAATGAGGGTCAATAAACATGTTCAGTAATTCTACTTATTTAGGTGGAGGCATCAATGATCTTCGCTTTTGGCAATGTTATGTATATTGCACCGTACATTTCATAACATTCTCATGTCTCGCAAGACTGATATCACTGTGTATCAAATTGCAAAATCAGCTTGCAATATGTCCATGCATCATGATTATATGTAGGTATGTCTACTGTCTGGACAATATACTGTTTTGAACCTTAGTTAGACTTTGTTACATTTTTGAACTTTCACGATTTTGCAGCACAAGCCAGTTAAAAAATTCATGAAATTATTTGAAGTTTTATATCAAAATATCCATATTAAATATACATGTGTAATATATTTAATATGGCTATTAGTGTCATTCGTGTCATTTATACAAAATGTATGTATGATCGAACATTTTTGATGCAGTGATTATTCGGAATCGATTCCCCTAGCAAACTATATATTAGAATCGGAATCAGACCCATCTGGCTTGGCATAGAATCGGAATCGATTCCGCTGAAGCGGAATCAAGCACAAGTCTGCTTCCTGTCTGGAAGCTGCATAGCTGTCTGGAAGCTGCGCACAGGCTTTCTGGAGTTTGGTCAAAATGAGAGAAGCACGGGGAACAGTTCGCGTCAAAAATGTCAAACGTCGTAATAACTTGGCGTTTTTTTTTTCTCGGGAGATCTGCTACCCATTGTCTTTGGTGGGCTTGGATACTCAAAATCATCAATCCCTAGGTACATCTCTACTATTGACGATGAAACGTAACTTGTGCCAAATAGCGAAGCATTTTATTTCATCAATGAAGTTGAGTGTTGCGATATGATTTGCCTACGCTGTTTGAGCCCATTCATTGTCTTTGGTAGGCTTGGATACTCAAAATCATCAATCCTTAGGTACATCTCTAGTATTGACGATGAAACGTAATTTGTGCCAACTAGTGAAGCATTTTATTTCATCAATGAAGTTGAGTGTTGCGATATTATTTTCCTACGCTGTTTGAGATGCTTATGCGCAAATTGTGTGTAGATAGAAACCGCGTTTACACGAGACTGTATATTCTCTAGGCATGAAGGAATTATCTCTTCGGAAATTGAGCCAATTTTAGAAATTGGGCCAAATTATGGAGTTTTTTTCTTTCTAACCTCCCAGATTCATGTCCTCGACAGGTTTAAAAGTCCCTGCCTTTGGACGTCAAAGTCCCGTATAAACTACGCTAAGCTACGTTCGCGAACGGAATAGGAATATCCTGGAGGCGCGGGGGTTCGTTTTTTCGCCCCCCCCCCCCCCTGTTTTTCCGCCATAATCGGAAAACGCATAGATATATCGACTTGAAACTTTCAGCAACTTCAAATGAATAGCTAGGCCACGTTTTGGCAAAAAAAATGGGTCCCGGCCAGGTCAGGTCAGGTCACCAGGTCAGGTCAAATGACATGACCACCAAACAACTTCTAGGTAGCACCACCGGCACAGTGGTTAATCGAACGACGTGAAACTCATGGCACATCATGAGGTCATTAGGGACTACAATTCGTATACCTCGGATTTTCTATATCGGTGACCTAAGGTCAAGTTATAATCGTGACCTTTTCAATGTAATCCTTTGGGGAAAACAAAAACGCATATTGCTCAGTTGTAAAAGGATAGATTTAGTTCATGTTTCCACTAGCCACTAGTTTTGGGCCATGTCAGACCACCGAGGTGAAATTTATGGCCAGTGACCTCTGCAAGGTCACCGGGCCCCATATCACGTCTTTGCCAGCACCGGGCCCCTGCCTCGACGGGCCTGATCAAGACCGGGCCCCTACCATGAACGGGCCCGTGTCACCAGAACAAGCTGATCAAGACCTGGCTCCTACCATGAACGGGCCCGTGTCACCAGAACAGGCCTGATCAAGACCTGGCCCCTACCATGAACGGGCCCGTGTCACCAGAACGGGCCTGTATCAAGAATCTGCAAGGATCGGGACTGACCAAGAATGGGTCCGTATCAATAATTTGCAAGGGCCGGCCCCTGTTGTGACGGGGCCCTCGACCTGACCGGGCCCATATCACGCCTTTGCCAGCACCGGCCCCTTGCCTTGATCGGACCTGACCAATACCGGACCCCTACCAGAAACGGAGCCCGTATCAAGAATATGCGAGGACCGGGCTCTGTTGTGACCGGGCCCTCGTTCTGCCCCATATCACGCCTTTGCCAGCACCGGGCCCCTGCCTCGATCGGGCCTGATCAAGACCGGGCCCCTGCCAAACACGGGCCCGCATCAAGAATATGCAAGGACCGGGCCCTCGTCCTGACCGGGCCCCATATCACGCCTTTGCCAGCACCGGGCCCCAAGCTTGATCAGGCCTCGATCAGGCCTGACCAAGACCGGGCCCCTGCCAGGTATGGACCAGAATACGGGCCCCTCAGAAATTTCGGGGGGGGGGGGGGGTCAGCTGACCTCTTTGACCCCATTGGATGCGTGCGGACTTGGATGCGTCTGGACTTTGTATTCGGCATTTCCAAATATGCGTGACGCGTCTAGTGCTATTTGCGATCAGGAGCGATTCGTACAACCAACGTAAGTTCAAAAACGTCGCGTTTTGGCGCCAAAGCGGTTAGCGCGGAACAGCGTGCGGGGAACGCATTTCGACAGTATTTGAGAAATTGTGACTGGGACCTGTCTCGTTGTTTTCCTTTTCCCTGTAAACATGTCTGTGGTGGATCCAGGGGCTTACGGGGGGTCATAGGCGGCGGAACAGGGGTACCGTGCCCCCCCCCCTTGAATTTACAAGGGGGCACCCATATCAAAGTCCCCCCCCTTAAATTTGGTATGGCTAAGATAATTATGATAGATATTGACGTAATACGTGCAGTACTTCATGCTACATTAATTATACGTCTTCTGAGAAGAGAGAAAAGATCAATGAAATCGATGCAGTACTTTGGGAGATAATGACGTTTTAATGACGTCGTGTGGTGGAAAACGATACATGTTTGAAAAACCGTAGAGAATCGAGGTTTGATGAACATTGCAAATAAAAAACGTTAAAAAAGGAAATTACATTGTCGTTAAAATGGCTATCTCGGAATTGTGATTTTTTACCCAAAAAAAATAAACAATAAAATCGGGAAAATTACCACAAAATCAAAATATTGAAGATATTTTAAAAAACGGAATATACATTAGAGAAACAAATATGGAAGATATCCCAACCAAATTTCAAAGCAATATCTTTACTTTTGACCGACTTATCCCGCGCCGTGCCGGAGGGGGTCGACTTAGACCCTTAACCCTCGCCCTACGGGGGCCTGACAGCCCCCCTCCCCTTTGAGGTTTTTCTTGAATAACTTGTTACGCATGCGGCGCATCTTGCTGAAATGTTCGGTAGCTGAGTTTAAAACAATTATACGTATGCTGTAAAAAAAAAAATCGCAATTGGTTAAGTAGTTTGGGAGATAATCATGTTTTGATGACGTGATGTTGGTGGAAAAACTATAAATATTTGAAAAATGGTAGAAAACAGAGTTTTTAAGGAAATGGCAAACGCAATGTACCAAAGATACAAAATGACATTCTCTTTAAAATGGCAATCTCGGATTTACATAATTTTGGGGTTTTGACCCCTAAAATAAATATAAAAAAACTGATTTGGGGGGAAATCCTCACAAAATAAAAAAAAATCAAATATGTTAGAAAAACCGGAATACATGTGAGATAACTGAGTATGGACAATACCCATACCAAATTTCAAAGCAATATCTTTATTTTTGACTGAGTGATGGCTCCCTAAGTGTAAGAAACTGATGAAATAATTTTTGTTAATAACTTTTTTTCCTTTTTTTCTTTTTTAGCAAGATACGAACAAATAATTACATTTTCTGTATTTCTGAGCCAAAACTGGTCTAGGAACATGCTTTTTTATTTCCATTTATCAATTTCTAATTTTGAAGTTTTCTGAAGAACAAAATCGCTGTTCTGGACGTGGTAAATCCCGAGGTCATTCACTGACCTGGAAGGTCACTCATTGACCTGAAACCTACAAATCGCATACTGTTAGATTCTTCTCATGGCGGGAAACATGCTGGTTCTTACCGCATTGCTCTAAAGTTGCTGGTTTGGAAGTTAACAGGGGGCCCTGTCAGGCCCCCCCCCCCCGTAGGGCGAAGGTGAAAAAAGCTCCCGTAGGGCGAGGGTTAAGGTTTCTCAAGGATAGCGGAAAACGGCGGCGCTCCACGCCGCCGTTGTTTGCAAAGCTGTGCGGGCATCAATTACCCACACAGGCACGTAGCCAGGATTTTTCTCAGGGAGGGGGGGGGGCGTTGGTGGTAAAAACAAATTCGCTCCTCAGAAATATGTTGTTGACCGGGGGGGGGGGGGGGTCGTCAGAGAATCTCATTTTATCTAGTGTAAATTTATTTTGCTCAGGGGACCCATGGCCCCAGTGCCCCCCCCCCCCTTGGCTACGTCCCTGTACCCACATTGTGTGAAATTCTTGACCTCATCTCAGGTCAGGCCAGGTCACGTGCCCCCCCCCCCCTCCAAAAACGTTTGCGGTCGTACCACAGCCACAGTTTTTGACTGATCGGTTTCAAACTTGCATAATTTCATAAGGTCATAGGTACCTACAATTCGTTTATCTCGGATTTGCTTTATATCGGTGACCTAAGGTCGGGTCAATTTCGTGACCTCCCCATTATAAGTCAATGGGGAAATATTCGAATGCTTCCTATTCCGAGGATATGCATGATATTCGTCCAATTCCGTCTGGATTATGTTATCATAGGCCATTCTTGATGATCCATGTGCAATGTTTGTTCAGTGACCCCTACAGGGTCAGCTGAGGTCATCCGAGGCCACCAACACTTTTTTGTCAATAACTCGACCGAATGAAGATAAAGAAGTGAAGCCGGCACCAATGTGTTCACTGGCGGATCCAGCCTCTCCGTGGGGGGGGGGGGGTCGTTTTGTGGCAAAAAGGTACCCCATTTTTTTCCCTCCGCGGATTTGGGCCGGTCACCTTATTTTGGTATTCGAGCTTAAGAAATTCACTTCAAATTCACAAACATTGATTTTGTGGATTTGTTTTTCCTAAAAAAGTTTGTCTTTATTTTGGGGGTCAAAAACACAAAATTTCGAAAATCCGAGATAGACATTTTGAAGAGAATGTCATTTGCTTTCTTTTGACATTTTGTATTGGCAATTTGCTTCAAAACTCCAGTTTCTACGATTGTTCAAACATTTATAGTATTCCACCAAAAATGGCATGACATGGCGTCATTGGAACGTCATTATCTCCTAAAATACTTCATCAATTTCATTGGAATTTGGTGACAAGACGTAGAATTTATGCAGCATAAGGTACTGAAAGTTTGACGTTGATATCTACCATAGTTTTCAAGTTATTGAGAACATCCGGGAGGGGGGGGGCAGATTCGAACCCCCAGCAGGGCGCGGGTTAAGTGTCACCGGGGCTGCTTGAATTGCATCAGGTGCGCTGTTGTGTCTTATCATTGAAAGAAAGGGATACATGCAAACTTCAAATTAAATCACTCGAGAAAAATAAAACTTCCGTCTTCATGAAGTTTTCTCCTAAGATTATTGTTTTTCACGTTCAGTGCAGAGAATGCGCGGGTGTGCATACTTGTATTGAATGCCCCTCCCAGATCCCTGTGGGGGGGGGGGGGGGTCATTTGCCCATGATGCCCCCCCCCCCCTGGAACCGCCAGGGCCAGCAATTGCCGTCAAGGAGAGCCTCTGCCAGACACTTGTGGAATTCATTTTCCCATTTTCCAAGTTTGCATAAGTAATTGCGAAAGTTGTTTCATGTCGCCGGCGCGAAATTTTCCTGTTTTTGGCTGTGGATAGCTGGATTTTGCCTGCTGCAAAAACAGTTTTTACGATTTTACGCAAACCTGTTTTCGCAAATAAATGTTTACCGAATAAAGATAAAGCAATAATTTTGACACCGTCGTGTTTTTCTCGTCAAGGCACTTCGAATCATATTAATGTTGACCAGGTTAGGTCAACCGAGAAATTTGACCTCAGGCCAAGGTCAAGTGGTGACCCAAGTAGGTCATGTTGCATATTAGGAGGCGTGTCTCGACGAGACAAGCACATTGGTGCCGGTTTCACTTCTATATCTTCCTTCGGTCGAGAGTTATTGACAAAAAGGTGTTGGTGGCCTCCGCGGATGACCTCAGCTGACCTCAGCTGACCATGTAAGGGTCACTGAACAAAAACTGCACCTGGCTCAGGGGCGGATCCAGAAAATCTACAAGGGGAGGGTCATCAATTGCAGTGGTGTTCCTACATATACCTAAATCTGAAAACAACGGATTTGGTCCACTATATTTTGAGGGTGCCGGGGTGCCCCTATTTCAACATTTTTTCTGGACAAAACGTTGGCTATAGGTATTTGCAATATCATTCGTACCCTTTCTATCATTTAAAGTGCCGCGGAGGGTGCTAAAATATATAATTTGTACAGTCAAGGGCGGCCCCAGACGGCTGATGCAGAATTAACCAAGAGGGTAGTCTAGGTTCGTGACCAGGGTGGGGGTAGACATTTTTCTACAAGCAGTAAATCCTATGCATGCGATAGCAGTGTATCATATTGCTTTGAGTCTCGTGCGCGGACTTCAAAAATGTTCTTGAACTAAAAAATAGGCAGGATTTTGCGATGGGCGGGGCTTGAAGAAAATTTATCACAGGCTGCCCTTAACCCTATTTGTAACAGGGGGGGGGGGGGGGCGGATTCCGCCCCCCCCCCCCCCCTCATGTTTTTCGCAGATATCTCCAGAACGGCTGGGAGCAGGCCCATGAAATTTTGGGACTTTTCATAGAATTGAACTCCGCATTTGGAGTCAAAATTTTGAGTTCTTAACCTGAACAGAGGCGGTGCCAGGGCACAGTTTTGGGTGGGTTCGGAGGCGACATTTGACGATAAAACGGAAATGCGATCTTCACGGTTTCTTCCTAACTGCATCAAGTATGAAGGAGTTACATCGGCTTACGGTGATTGCAACAAGTGCAAATTAGTTGATGTTAATGAAATATCATACAAATTGCATGGCAGAGGCGGTTTCAGGGGCTTGAAAAGGGGGGGGGGGGTTTCCCGGAAGTATTCAATGCTTGGCGGGAAGCCAATAGAGCAATGTAAGGGGCATTTATAGCTATCAAGATGTAGAAGATAGCTTCTGCTTCCATTATGTGCATAATTTATTACATATAGAGTTTCAGGGGCGTGTTCAGGAACATGAAAAGGGGGGTGACTGGCATGGTGATGACGATATGCCAGCGATAACGGCGCAATATACGTTTAGCTTATAATAATATATGCACATATGAGACCAGAAAAGGGAATAAAGTCATTTTTTTGCAGAGGCGCGCTCAGGAATGGAAGAAAGGGGGTCATATTATTGCAAGGAAACTAAGAGGTATGGGCGTACAATGACATAACATACTGCAGTTTTCGGATGAAACACGCACCACAGGCTACTCTACGAACGATTATAAGATAATAGGCGAGTCCAGGTAGGGAAAAAAGGGGGTAAGCAATGTTAATTGAAGTTGTAAGTGAAATAGTCACTGTTGACTAGTTAGTATCATAATAGCGGATAATATACTTATCAAAAGGTCTTGTGCCGCCCCAGTTTGGATCCTGGATACGCCTATGATGAAGTACAACATGCAAAAAGGAACTATCTACGATCAGTAACATATTTATAGTGCTGGGTAGCAACTTGTCTGCGGTTAATACTTTTTCCCAATTTTACCTCCTTTTTCACTAACCTGGTACCGCCTATGGCAAAAAAAAAATGATTTATAACTGTTCTTTATAATGTCTCAGTCACATACCATTTCATTTATCAAAAAAACAAACATCAAAAAATGGTTTTATTACGCATTTACTTCACCCCCATATTGAGTGACCTGCACACGCCTATGATTTTTGAATTTTCAAACGTCACCGTCATATATCAATTTCCAATTCAATCTCTATCGATTCCTATTAGTTGTGTTAAAATCGGTCGATAAACATGAAAGCTATGTCGGATCAAAAATACCACTAAAATGTGTAGTTTTTGCCCCCTGTTGCCCCCCTATCCCAAATTTATATTTTTTTATTATTTAAAAATGTAGATCGTGTTGAGGGGAACCAAACACCGTTTCATTTTTGAAAATCGGACGGGTAGATCTCGAGATCTCCGGGGGGGGGGGGCGGAATCCGCCCCCCCTGTTACAAATAGGGGTAGCCAGGAGCCTGTTACAAATAGGGTTAAAGGGAATGTTTCACCTTTCTGAAAGTTGTCAAATATACGCTGGTTGTAGCCGAGAGTATGAAGAAGTGCTGCTGAAAACGATTGCAGTGTTCTGAAATTGAACAAATTAAATGCAGATGGGCATGCATTTACCAAAATAGTTACCTCCCGAAATAAAATACCTCCTAATTTTAAATAGTTACCTCCCGGAGATTCGCCTCCTTTTTGCCATTCGATTCAGCGTTGTGCAGTATTTGGGTTTCATTATCTGCGTCACCTTTAGGTGATGTTATGTCATTTTTTACCTTACGTGTGTTCAGATACCTCCATACCTACCTGCATTTCACGTCAAAACATAGTTGATCAATTGATAGCTTTGTTCACCTGCTGGCTGCTGGGGCCCCTTCTGAGCCACTGCACTGGTGAGGAGAGGAGGTAAGAAAGAGGTAACTATTGGCATGTTTCTGACATGTTTTATATACTCATTCAATAGCGATAAGATTTGCACAAAAACGTGGCATAGTGTTGTATAGTCTGTGGAGAAGCTTTGGTATCATTTTTTTAATGGAAAATATCCCTTCCTGTATTTTAGGTGATTTTTTTCCTTGCATCATGTCAACAGGTCCATTTTAACCTGCTTCGTGCACCGTGACACTTATGGGGACCGTTCATAAGTGCCATCGATTCATAAGTGCCACAGCTTATAAGTGCCACAGTTCATAAGTGCCCAGAGCTCATAAGTCCCCAGGGTTCACAAGTGCCCAGAGTTCATAAGTGCCACGAATTCACAAGTGCCCAGGGTTCATAACAGGGCAATAGAACACTGAACGGTTCATAATGCCCCAAACTTGACTGGCTAATGAGGAGGCAGGATGAACGTCAGCATGACCAATAGGATCGGGTGCTAGAGACAGCAGGAGGCGGAGCCTATCCCAAGCTCCGTTCGGGTACACCCTCTGGCAGCGCTATTAGCCCGGTATTGGTAGGGCAGGCGTCACACTTCCGTTAAAAATCTACTACACCATAGGGTTCCCATGTTAAATGGATGATTTTCAGACGAGGCTTGCTCGTAACCTATGGAACATATTTTAAATCGGAATTCTGGAAAAGATAGCTACAAGCCTTGGCTACAACGTTTTTATTTACCATTTTTCGATTTTCCAAGCAAAAAGTGGTCAAATGCACTTGGGGGTTAACCAATGTCGCAACGCCCATTGCCGACCGTGGGTTCGAATCCCAGAGGCACCAAGTATTTTTGCGTTGGACCCAATGCATAGATAGTCATGATTCATACATCATTCGTTATGCCGGCCTTTTCTCATCTCACACCTCCCTGATTGACTTCTAATTGGTGACCTGTGATGTCACAGAAGCCAAGCTAGGTAAATAGGTCATGTAGCTCCAATTATATATAGTGTGCCGTGTGCGCCGCCACAGCAAAGTAGTTTTATCGCTTTTGGCGGCCGAACCCTCTGATTTTGGCACATTTCATGACAATAATTGACCTTCCATATCCTTCAGTGACCTTATAAATGTGCGTGATCACTGGGTCACAGCCAATATCTCATTAGCTATTATTAGGTCAAACATTTTTTTTTGCTGCAGTGTTTCCACAATATTGTAATATGATATGTTGGTACCTTTAATTTTTATTTAAATATTCGATAATGAATGTAACTTTATGTTCAAGATGTACTAACATATTATTGATCTATTTCATCTCCAAAGCATAATATTAATAAATGATGTATGAATTAATCAATAATAACATTCACTGATGGGAGATGAGCTCTAAGTAGCACACGGAATCCCGGAGCAAAGCTGTAAGACTGTCTTCAATATGTTACAAACATCAAAACGGGAACTCAAGGCGCCTTATTTCTAAGAGGTTGGGACAAAACGCTTCTGAATTGAGCTATGATGGGTTAACAGGGTAAATATTTGTGGGTCGACGGACCAGTAACAACAGATTAACGGGTCAAGCTGTCTACCAAAAACAAATGTACGTGTCAACGGGTTAACGGTTAACCATCCACTATCATTATTTCAAATTGATTACAATTTCACCAAAAAGGCTGCATTAAGCAACAGCCAGGTGCAATTAAAACCGAAGTGGCCCACCCCCAGACATAAGGAAATTTAAATTTAAAACGTAGCCACTTCAGTCTATCAATGACCTGGAACTTCGATAGGATGGCATGGTCAGAGCCTGCACCAGAAGCATTGCTAGCATTGGGCCTGGCCTAAGAAAGCCATTCAATCAAAACATTCAGCAGTATTTAACAATATCAAAGCTATGATCTCGTTAGTATGTGTTTCACAGGAAATAGTCACAACATCCCCACAAACTACTTTATTTAGGATTTAGGTAGGTGACCACCTACCAACGTGCCTACCGCAGGATCATGGATGGCTCATCAGTCATCATGTATTTTTATATCTCAAAACAAAAGCACAACGAATGTATTTCGCGCGTTATAGTTTAGTTTTCGTGATCGCTTCCAAATCCACTACAGTTGCACTACAGGTACTGAAATATACACTACTTCGACTACTACGTCGTGTATTTGGTGGAATTCAATTAACTAAATGAAGATATAATCTATGGAAATGCAATTTATTGATAACAAACAATACTGTCAATTTATAATAGACATAACAATTACCAGAAAAATTATATCTTGTCTCATTAATTTGGGCGTTAAATTCCTTACTGTTCTACCCGTTGTTCTATTACCCTGTGAACAACTGGCGGGCGGTGCAGTCGGTTTGATAACGTCATTGGGAGGGTATTTTTTACTATCGATCGCAACTTACAGAGGCGTCTTCGGGCACCGATGGGAGGGGGGAGGGGCGATGGTAGAACAGAGGCGTCTTCAGGCACCGATGGGGGGGGGGGGGTTGATGGTGGAACAGAGGCGTCTTCAGGCAGCGATGGGGGATGGTGGAACTGAGGCGTCTTTAGGCCAGTGTCCCAAAATGTATCAATTTGGGTGGGAAATGACACCCAAATGTGAATAATTTTCCACTCTCACTCCCCATTTAAGGAGTGAATTTTCCACTCCCCAATTATGAATTGTGGTATTCTGACATAAATATTGTCTAAAAATACATGATTTCGACCAAAACTACTGCTTTTCATATTCAAAACAGAAATCAACATTGTACAATTTTCTACATAATTATCCCCTCTCGTTGTCTTTTTTGGCCGAATTTCCCACTCTGACACCCAAGCAAAAATGCAATTTTGTGACACTGCTTCAGGCAGCGATGGGGGAGATGAACAGAGGCGTCTTCAGGCAGCGATGGGGGGGGGGCGATAGTAGACCAGAGGTGTCTTCAGGCACCGACGGGGGAAGCGATGGTGGAAAAAAAGGCGTCTTCAGGCAGCGATGGGGGATGATGGAACAGAGGCGTCTTCAGGTATAAGCGATGGAGGAGAGATATGGGAACAGAGGCGTCTTCAGGCAGCGATGAGGAAGAACAGATGCGTCTTCAGGAAGCGGCTATGGGGGGGGGGGCGAAGGTGTAACATGTGTCTTCAGGCCAGTGGCGGATCTAGCTTTCGAGTTTGGGGGGGGGGGCAAAAATTTCGTTCCGTTTAAAAATTGTTGACCAGGGGGTGGCGTCGGGTCGTCAGCGCAAAATTCGTTGAGCGTGGGGGGGGGGGGGGTGGCCGCATCGGGTCGTCAGCGCGAAAAGTCGTTGAGTGGGGGGGGGGGGGGGGGCGGCGTCGGGCGGTCGTCAGCGCGAAAAGTCGTTGAGAGGGGGGGGGGGGGGGTGGTGTCGGGTCGTCAACACCACGAAAGAGTCGTTGAGCGGGGGAGAGGGGTAAATCACGCCTTCCCGGAGCAAAAATCACAACCTCCCGGAACGGTTTGGGGGCGGGGGCAAAAACACGCGTTTGCCTACCGATTTTTCGTTGGAGGGGGGGGGGGATTAGGGCATTCCAAGACAGATCGACCAAAATACCTCGAAATAACAACCTACATCCCATATTTCGATAAAACTACGTGGTGTGGGTTATCTGGGCTGTAGATTCACGCTGTGAACTTTCCAGCCCCGTCCGTCAAATGGTTTTCGAGTTACAGCCTCGGGCAACTTTGTAATGTCAAGCAAAAGTATAATTTTCAGCAGGCAATATCTCCCGTCTAAATCATGCAAGTCATATAATATATCATCAGAATCATCAGTAACAATAGATTATTGTGATATAATCATTTTTGGAAAATTAGAACATTTTGGAATTTCGAGGCGTGATCTCAGGTTAAATCACGTGATTTTATAATGTGGCCATTTAAAATTCGGAATTTTGTCCATGCCAGAATTGACATCTATACATAAGCCTTCGATGTTTAAAAAATTGTGACAGTTTTTTCTTTAAATATTGTATTTATATTTGTGTATTTTGAAAAATCATGGTCACCAGCACAGCATGTCTTTGGTAATAACTTTGCACGTAATTGTGCTAGAGAGCTCAAATAAACGGCATTATGCTTATCTCGTCGACCTGCTTTCAATGATATATAATATCAGCCTTGTAGTCGCTCTGTGACCTCAAGGTCACGTGACCAGAGGCCACCCGGGGCAGCCCCCGTCAGATCGACCAAACCATAACATCCTATTTCTCGTATTGCGATTGAACTAGGTGTTGGGTGTCATCTGGGCCGTAGATTCACGCTGTAAAATTATAAGCCCCGTCCGTCGAACGGTTTTCGAGTTCGAGCCTCAGGCATCTCTTTAATGTCGCCCAAAGCTTTAATTTTCTTCGGGCGATATATCCCATATACATAATTCGAATTATATAAACCACAGATAAGAGAAGACCTGGATTTGACACGAAATTGTCGGCCTTTTATTTTAGAGCCTAAATTTGAAACGGAGCTGTTAAAGGAAATAGTTCACATTGGAAAATGTTTCCCAAGCTCGATTTGATTAAATTTGTAATACAATGTATTTGTATATTGTCAAAAATGGCCTTATATCGCGCCGATTCAGGACAGAAGGCCGTAAATTAGTATTGTTTCTTAAAACTATATGCATACTCTCTGAGTCAGAGTCCTGACGCCACGCGAATTAAAATGGTTCAGCCAATCAGATTCGAAAGTAGTCGCTTAAGGATAGACTCGCATTAGAGATGTGCCAACCGGCGGCCGGCGGTTCACTTGCTAGCACCAGCTGTAAGCTGATTGGCTGATTGTTTCTTAAAACTATATGCGTCGGCGTCGGGTCGTCAGCGCTCAGGGGGTTGTCGGGTCGTCAGCACGAAAGAGTCGTTGAGCGGGGGAGAGGGGTAAATCACGCCTTCCCGGAGGAAAAATCACAACCTCCCGGAACGGTTGGGGGGGGGGGGGGGGAGGGGGGCAAAAACACACGTTTGCCTACCGATTTTTCGTTGGAGGGGGGAGGGATTAGGGCATTCCAATACAGATCGACCAAAATACCTCGAAATAACAACATACATCTCATATTTCGATAAAACTACGTGGTGGGGGTTATCTGGGCTGTAGATTCACGCTGTGAACTTTCCATAGCCTCTACCCGGGCTAGATCCAGCACCACATTCTTTCGCCAGCACCGCATTTCTTCGCCAAAAAAAAATCAAATATATTCGGCTGGATTCTTTTCAGTCAAGAACACTTGCAGATAGGGGTTTCCCAACACCGGCTACAAAACTGTTATCTCAGTTTAAAACTAATGTTGAAGGTGGACTATTTCCTTTAACCCGCGCCGTGCCGGTGCTCGGTGCCACCTTCGCAGTGCCGGGGGGGGGGGGGGAGGGCGTTTCGAAGCCCGCTCCCCCTTCTAACTCGGCTGCTATGAAACGTAGACAAAAACCAAAGACACTGTTCGAAAGCCCGTCAGAATGCATTTGGAAACTATTTCAGGCAATTTTTTTTTATATGTATTGAGGTGACCAGAGGTCATCAAGGGTCATATTTTAAAGATTTAGGACTTCGCTCCAGAAATTCCCAGATAGCACAGGAATTGTGATAGCTAGGAACAAACGGAAAAAAGCAATGGAAAGCTATTGAAAAATTAAATTTGCGAGGTGTCCTCAGATTTGAGCTCAGGTAAAAAGTTTAGGCTCCAGAGCTCCAGAGCTCCAGAGCTCATCAAATGTCAAACAGGCTATTTTTTAGCAAAACAGTTTTCACAAATATCTTTTTACGTAATAAAGATAGGGAAATAATTGTAACGCCATCGTGTTTGACTCGTCACGGCGCTTCGTATCATATGCATGATAACCAGGTTAGGTAAACCTAAAAGTTTGACCTCAGGTCAAGGTAAAATGGTAACCCAATTAGGTCATGTTTCACATTGTCAGATGTGCCTCGACGAGACAAACACATTGGTGCCAGCTTCACTTCTCTATCTTGATTTTGTCGAGAGTTATTGGCAAAAAGGTGTTGGTGACCTCGGGTGACCTCATCTGACCCTATAGGGGTCATTGAACAAAAATTGAACCTGGAAATTCAAGAATTGCCTATGATGACATGATCCAGAAGGAATTGGGCTGATATAATTCGTATCCTCAGAAAAGGAAGCATTTGATTATTTCCCAATTGACTTATAATGGGGAGGTCACGAAATTGACCCGACCTTAGGTCACCGATATTAAAAATCCGAGATAAACATATTGTAGGTACTATTGCTTTTATGAAATCATGTAAGTACGAAATCGATTGGCCAAAAACTGTGGCTGTGGTGCGACCGGAAACATTTTTGGAGGTGGCTCACGTGACCTGGTCTGGTGACCTGACCTGAGATGACCGGAAGTATTTTTTAAAACGTGCGCAATTGATGCCGGAACAGCTGTGCCAAAAACGGCGGCGCTGCGCGCCGCCGTTTTTTTATCGCTATTCTCGAAAAACCTTAGGGGGGTCTAAACGCCCCCCCCTCCGGCACGGCGCTGGTTAAGCTGATACACTTTTATGTCTCGGCTCGTGAAAATGCGAGTCCTGCACCGTCGTTCAATGCTGTGCTTAAAATAAGAGGCCGAATATTTCGTGTCAAATCCAGGTCTGCTGTTATCTGTGCATAAACATATGTATCATCAGAATAGCCATTACCCACAAATTAAGAAAGCTTTGAACTTTGGCGCCCGTATCGTCCGTCAACACGTCCTCGAAGGTTTTTAGTACGAATAGCTACTAAGAGGGGAAACGGTTTTTAGTACGGATTATTACTAAACGTTGCGAAGTTCAGTATCATTTCGTACTCAAGGTCTGTAAAGATAAGGTTGTGCCATATGAAAAAATCACGTGACCAAGCGATTATGAACCGATCAGCAAGATTTCGAGTTAGCCACTAGAGAAATAGCACGTGCAACCACTCCCGGGGCTCCTCCGCTTTTTTGGACCTTAACTTTTTTCCACGTGTCGAAACTCCCATTGGATTAGCATAGCGAGTCGTGGAAGCGTAATCACTAATGTAAAACGAAGTATGATGCCAGCCCGTTGAGACAAAAGTAATCA
>JAXIVJ010017626.1:15000-20000 GCA_036785665.1 Chirona hameri | reverse complement strand
TATCTGTCTATCTGTCTATCTGTCTATCTGTCTATCTGTCTATCTGTCTATCTGTCTATCTGTCTATCTGTCTATCTGTTCTATCTGTCTATCTGTCTATCTGTCTATCTGTCTATCTGTCTATCTGTCTATCTGTCTATCTGTCTATCTGTCTATCTGTCTATCTGTCTATCTGTCTATCTGTCTATCTGTCTATCTGTCTATCTGTCTATCTGTCTATCTGTCTATCTGTCTATCTGTCTATCTGTCTATCTGTCTATCTGTCTATCTGTCTATCTGTCTATCTGTCTATCTGTCTATCTGTCTATCTGTCTATCTGGTATCTGTCTATCTGTCTATCTGTCTATCTGTCTATCTGTCTATCTGTCTATCTGTCTATCTGTCTATCTGTCTATCTGTCTATCTGTCTATCTGTCTATCTGTCTATCTGTCTATCTGTCTATCTGTCTATCTGTCTATCTGTCTATCTGTCTATCTGTCTATCTGTCTATCTGTCTATCTGTCTATCTGTCTATCTGTCTATCTGTCTATCTGTCTATCTGTCTATCTGTCTATCTGTCTATCTGTCTATCTGTCTATCTGTCTATCTGTCTATCTGTCTATCTGTCTATCTGTCTATCTGTCTATCTGTCTATCTGTCTATCTGTCTATCTGTCTATCTGTCTATCTGTCTATCTGTCTATCTGTCTATCTGTCTATCTGTCTATCTGTCTATCTGTCTATCTGTCTATCTGTCTATCTGTCTATCTGTCTATCTGTCTATCTGTCTATCTGTCTATCTGTCTATCTGTCTATCTGTCTATCTGTCTATCTGTCTATCTGTCTATCTGTCTATCTGTCTATCTGTCTATCTGTCTATCTGTCTATCTGTCTATCTGTCTATCTGTCTATCTGTCTATCTGTCTATCTGTCTATCTGTCTATCTGTCTATCTGTCTATCTGTCTATCTGTCTATCTGTCTATCTGTCTATCTGTCTATCTGTCTATCTGTCTATCTGTCTATCTGTCTATCTGTCTATCTGTCTATCTGTCTATCTGTCTATCTGTCTATCTGTCTATCTGTCTATCTGTCTATCTGTCTATCTGTCTATCTGTCTATCTATCTGTCTATCTGTCTATCTGTCTATCTGTCTATCTGTCTATCTATCTATCTATCTATCTATCTATCTATCTATCTATCTATCTATCTATCTATCTATCTATCTATCTATCTATCTATCTATCTATCTATCTATCTATCTATCTATCTATCTATCCATCTATCCATCTATCCATCTATCCATCTATCCATCTATCCATCTATCCATCGATCTATCGATCTATCGATCTATCGATCTATCGATCTATCGATCTATCGATCTATCGATCTATCGATCTATCGATCTATCGATCTATCGATCTATCGATCTATCGATCTATCGATCTATCGATCTATCGATCTATCGATCTATCGATCTATCGATCTATCGATCTATCGATCTATCGATCTATCGATCTATCGATCTATCGATCTATCGATCTATCGATCTATCGATCTATCGATCTATCGATCTATCGATCTATCGATCTATCGATCTATCGATCTATCGATCTATCGATCTATCGATCTATCGATCTATCGATCTATCTATCTATCTATCTATCTATCTATCTATCTATCTATCTATCTATCTATCTATCTATCTATCTATCTATCTATCTATCTATCTATCTATCTATCTATCTATCTATCTATCTATCTATCTATCTATCTATCTATCTATCTATCTATCTATCTATCTATCTATCTATCTATCTATCTATCTATCTATCTATCTATCTATCTATCTATCTATCTATCTATCTATCTATCTATCTATCTATCTATCTATCTATCTATCTATCTATCTATCTATCTATCTATCTATCTATCTATCTATCTATCTATCTATCTATCTATCTATCTATCTATCTATCTATCTGTCTATCTGTCTATCTGTCTATCTGTCTATCTGTCTATCTGTCTATCTGTCTATCTGTCTATCTGTCTATCTGTCTATCTGTCTATCTGTCTATCTGTCTATCTGTCTATCTGTCTATCTGTCTATCTGTCTATCTGTCTATCTGTCTATCTGTCTATCTGTCTATCTGTCTATCTGTCTATCTGGCTATCTGTCTATCTGTCTATCTGTCTATCTGTCCATCTGTCCATCTGTCTATATGTCCATCTGTCCATCTGTCCATCTGTCCATCTGTCCATCTGTCCATCTGTCTATCTGTCTATCTGTCTATCTGTCTATCTGTCTATCTGTCTATCTGTCTATCTGTCTATCTGTCTATCTGTCTATCTGTCTATCTGTCTATCTGTCTATCTGTCTATCTGTCTATCTGTCTATCTGTCTATCTGTCTATCTGTCTATCTGTCTATCTGTCTATCTGTCTATCTGTCTATCTGTCTATCTGTCTATCTGTCTATCTGTCTATCTGTCTATCTGTCTATCTGTCTATCTGTCTATCTGTCTATCTGTCTATCTGTCTATCTGTCTATCTGTCTATCTGTCTATCTGTCTATCTGTCTATCTGTCTATCTGTCTATCTGTCTATCTGTCTATCTGTCTATCTGTCTATCTGTCTATCTGTCTATCTGTCTATCTGTCTATCTGTCTATCTGTCTATCTGTCTATCTGTCTATCTGTCTATCTGTCTATCTGTCTATCTGTCTATCTGTCTATCTGTCTATCTGTCTATCTGTCTATCTGTCTATCTGTCTATCTGTCTATCTGTCTATCTGTCTATCTGTCTATCTGTCTATCTGTCTATCTGTCTATCTGTCTATCTGTCTATCTGTCTATCTGTCTATCTGTCTATCTGTCTATCTGTCTATCTGTCTATCTGTCTATCTGTCTATCTGTCTATCTGTCTATCTGTCTATCTGTCTATCTGTCTATCTGTCTATCTGTCTATCTGTCTATCTGTCTATCTGTCTATCTGTCTATCTGTCTATCTGTCTATCTGTCTATCTGTCTATCTGTCTATCTGTCTATCTGTCTATCTGTCTATCTGTCTATCTGTCTATCTGTCTATCTGTCTATCTGTCTATCTGTCTATCTGTCTATCTGTCTATCTGTCTATCTGTCTATCTATCTGTCTATCTGTCTATCTGTCTATCTGTCTATCTGTCTATCTGTCTATCTGTCTATCTGTCTATCTGTCTATCTGTCTATCTGTCTATCTGTCTATCTGTCTATCTGTCTATCTGTCTATCTGTCTATCTGTCTATCTGTCTATCTGTCTATCTGTCTATCTGTCTATCTGTCTATCTGTCTATCTGTCTATCTGTCTATCTGTCTATCTGTCTATCTGTCTATCTGTCTATCTGTCTATCTGTCTATCTGTCTATCTGTCTATCTGTCTATCTGTCTATCTGTCTATCTGTCTATCTGTCTATCTGTCTATCTGTCTATCTGTCTATCTGTCTATCTGTCTATCTGTCTATCTGTCTATCTGTCTATCTGTCTATCTGTCTATCTGTCTATCTGTCTATCTGTCTATCTGTCTATCTGTCTATCTGTCTATCTGTCTATCTGTCTATCTGTCTATCTGTCTATCTGTCTATCTGTCTATCTGTCTATCTGTCTATCTGTCTATCTGTCTATCTGTCTATCTGTCTATCTGTCTATCTGTCTATCTGTCTATCTGTCTATCTGTCTATCTGTCTATCTGTCTATCTGTCTATCTGTCTATCTGTCTATCTGTCTATCTGTCTATCTGTCTATCTGTCTATCTGTCTATCTGTCTATCTGTCTATCTGTCTATCTGTCTATCTGTCTATCTGTCTATCTGTCTATCTGTCTATCTGTCTATCTGTCTATCTGTCTATCTGTCTATCTGTCTATCTGTCTATCTGTCTATCTGTCTATCTGTCTATCTGTCTATCTGTCTATCTGTCTATCTGTCTATCTGTCTATCTGTCTATCTGTCTATCTGTCTATCTGTCTATCTGTCTATCTGTCTATCTGTCTATCTGTCTATCTGTCTATCTGTCTATCTGTCTATCTGTCTATCTGTCTATCTGTCTATCTGTCTATCTGTCTATCTGTCTATCTGTCTATCTGTCTATCTGTCTATCTGTCTATCTGTCTATCTGTCTATCTGTCTATCTGTCTATCTGTCTATCTGTCTATCTGTCTATCTGTCTATCTGTCTATCTGTCTATCTGTCTATCTGTCTATCTGTCTATCTGTCTATCTGTCTATCTGTCTATCTGTCTATCTGTCTATCTGTCTATCTGTCTATCTGTCTATCTGTCTATCTGTCTATCTGTCTATCTGTCTATCTGTCTATCTGTCTATCTGTCTATCTGTCTATCTGTCTATCTGTCTATCTGTCTATCTGTCTATCTGTCTATCTGTCTATCTGTCTATCTGTCTATCTGTCTATCTGTCTATCTGTCTATCTGTCTATCTGTCTATCTGTCTATCTGTCTATCTGTCTATCTGTCTATCTGTCTATCTGTCTATCTGTCTATCTGTCTATCTGTCTATCTGTCTATCTGTCTATCTGTCTATCTGTCTATCTGTCTATCTGTCTATCTGTCTATCTGTCTATCTGTCTATCTGTCTATCTGTCTATCTGTCTATCTGTCTATCTGTCTATCTGTCTATCTGTCTGTCTGTCTGTCTGTCTGTCTGTCTGTCTGTCTGTCTGTCTGTCTGTCTGTCTGTCTGTCTGTCTGTCTGTCTGTCTGTCTGTCTGTCTGTCTGTCTGTCTGTCTGTCTGTCTGTCTGTCTGTCTGTCTGTCTGTCTGTCTGTCTGTCTGTCTGTCTGTCTGTCTGTCTGTCTGTCTGTCTGTCTGTCTGTCTGTCTGTCTGTCTGTCTGTCTGTCTGTCTGTCTGTCTGTCTGTCTGTCTGTCTGTCTGTCTGTCTGTCTGTCTGTCTGTCTGTCTGTCTGTCTGTCTGTCTGTCTGTCTGTCTGTCTGTCTGTCTGTCTGTCTGTCTGTCTGTCTGTCTGTCTGTCTGTC
>JAXIVJ010017625.1:22500-25594 GCA_036785665.1 Chirona hameri | reverse complement strand
ACACACACAGACACACACAGACACACACAGACACACACAGACACACACAGACACACACAGACACACACAGACACACACAGACACACACAGACACACACAGACACACACAGACACACACAGACACACACAGACACACACAGACACACACAGACACACACAGACACACACAGACACACACAGACACACACAGACACACACAGACACACACAGACACACACAGACACACACAGACACACACACACACACACACACACACACACACACACACACACACACACACACACACACACACACACACACACACACACACACACACACACACACACACACACACACACACACACACACACACACACACACACACACACACACACACACACACACACACACACACACACACACACACACACACACACACACACACACACACACACACACACACACACACACACACACACACACACACACACACACACACACACACACACACACACACACACACACACACACACACACACACACACACACACACACACACACACACACACACACACACACACACACACACACACACACACACACACACACACACACACACACACACACACACACACACACACACACACACACACACACACACACACACACACACACACACACACACACACACACACACACACACACACACACACACACACACACACACACACACACACACACACACACACACACACACACGCACGCACGCACGCACGCACGCACGCACGCACGCACGCACGCACGCACGCACACACCCAGACACCCAGACACCCAGACACCAGACACCCAGACACCCAGACACCCAGACACCCAGACACCCAGACACCCAGACACCCAGACACCCAGACACCCAGACACCCAGACACCCAGACACCCAGACACCCAGACACCCAGACACCCAGACACCCAGACACCCAGACACCCAGACACCCAGACACCCAGACACCCAGACACCCAGACACCCAGACACCCAGACACCCAGACACCCAGACACCCAGACACCCAGACACCCAGACACCCAGACACCCAGACACCCAGACACCCAGACACCCAGACACCCAGACACCCAGACACCAGACACCCAGACACCCAGACACCCAGACACCCAGACACCCAGACACCCAGACCCCAGACACCCAGACACCCAGACACCCAGACACCCAGACACCAGACACCCAGACACCCAGACACCCAGACACCCAGACACCCAGACACCCAGACACCCAGACACCCAGACACCCAGACACCCAGACACCCAGACACCCAGACACCCAGACACCCAGACACCCAGACACCCAGACACCCAGACACCCAGACACCCAGACACCAGACACCCAGACACCCAGACACCCAGACACCCAGACACCCAGACACCCAGACACCCAGACACCCAGACACCCAGACACCCAGACACCCAGACACCCAGACACCCAGACACCCAGACACCCAGACACCCAGACACCCAGACACCCAGACACCAGACACCCAGACACCCAGACACCCAGACACCCAGACACCAGACACCCAGACACCCAGACACCCAGACCACCCAGACACCCAGACACCCAGACACCCAGACACCCAGACACCCAGACACCCAGACACCCAGACACCCAGACACCCAGACACCCAGACACCCAGACACCCAGACACCCAGACACCCAGACACCCAGACACCCAGACACCCAGACACCCAGACACCCAGACACCCAGACACCCAGACACCCAGACACCCAGACACCCAGACACCAGACACCCAGACACCCAGACACCCAGACACCCAGGCACCCAGACACCCGGCCACCCGGCCACACCGGCCACCCGGCCACCCGGCCACCCGGCCACCCGGCCACCCGGCCACCCGGCCACCCGGCCACCCGGCCACCCGGCCACCCGGCCACCCGGCCACCCGGCCACCCGGCCACCCGGCCACCCGGCCACCCGGCCACCCGGCCACCCGGCCACCCGGCCACCCGGCCACCCGGCCACCCGGCCACCCGGCCACCCGGCACCCGGCCACCCGGCCACCCGGCCACCGGCCACCCGGCCACCCGGCCACCCGGCCACCCGGCCACCCGGCCACCCGGCCACCCGGCCACCCGGCCACCGGCCACCCGGCCACCCGGCACCCGGCCACCCGGCCACCCGGCCACCCGGCCACCCGGCCACCCGGCCACCCCGGCCACCCGGCCACCCGGCCACCCGGCCACCCGGCACCCGGCCACCCGGCCACCCGGCCACCCGGCCACCCGGCCACCCGGCCACCCGGCCACCCGGCCACCCGGCCACCCGGCCACCCGGCCACCCGGCCACCCGGCCACCCGGCCACCCGGCCACCCGGCCACCCGGCCACCCGGCCACCCGGCCACCCGGCACCCGGCCACCCGGCCACCCGGCCACCCGGCCACCCGGCCACCCGGCCACCCGGCCACCCGGCCACCCGGCCACCCGGCCACCCGGCACCCGGCCACCCGGCCACCCGGCCACCCGGCCACCCGGCCACCCGGCCACCCGGCCACCCGGCCACCCGGCCACCCGGCCACCCGGCCACCCGGCCACCCGGCCACCCGGCCACCCGGCCACCCGGCCACCGCACCCGGCCACCCGGCCACCCGGCACCCGGCCACCCGGCCACCCGGCCACCCGCCACCCCGGCCACCCGGCCACCCGGCCACCCGGCCACCCGGCCACCCGGCCACCCGGCCACCCGGCCACCCGGCCACCCGGCCACCCGGCCACCCGGCCACCCGGCCACCCGGCCACCCGGCCACCCGGCCACCCGGCCACCCGGCCACCCGGCCACCCGGCCACCCGGCCACCCGGCCACCCGGCCACCCGGCACCCGGCCACCCGGCCACCCGGCCACCCGGCCACCGGCCACCCGGCCACCCGGCCACCCGGCCACCCGGCCACCCGGCCACCCGGCCACCCGGCCACCCGGCCACCCGGCCACCCGGCCACCCGGCCACCCGGCACCCGGCCACCCGGCCACCCGGCCACCCGGCCACCCGGCCACCCGGCCACCCGGCCACCCGGCCACCCGGCCACCCGGCCA
>JAXIVJ010017624.1:22500-25599 GCA_036785665.1 Chirona hameri | reverse complement strand
TGTGTGTGTGTGTGTGTGTGTGTGTGTGTGTGTGTGTGTGTGTGTGTGTGTGTGTGTGTGTGTGTGTGTGTGTGTGTGTGTGTGTGTGTGTGTGTGTGTGTGTGTGTGTGTGTGTGTGTGTGTGTGTGTGTGTGTGTGTGTGTGTGTGTGTGTGTGTGTGTGTGTGTGTGTGTGTGTGTGTGTGTGTGTGTGTGTGTGTGTGTGTGTGTGTGTGTGTGTGTGTGTGTGTGTGTGTGTGTGTGTGTGTGTGTGTGTGTGTGTGTGTGTGTGTGTGTGTGTGTGTGTGTGTGTGTGTGTGTGTGTGTGTGTGTGTGTGTGTGTGTGTGTGTGTGTGTGTGTGTGTGTGTGTGTGTGTGTGTGTGTGTGTGTGTGTGTGTGTGTGTGTGTGTGTGTGTGTGTGTGTGTGTGTGTGTGTGTGTGTGTGTGTGTGTGTGTGTGTGTGTGTGTGTGTGTGTGTGTGTGTGTGTGTGTGTGTGTGTGTGTGTGTGTGTGTGTGTGTGTGTGTGTGTGTGTGTGTGTGTGTGTGTGTGTGTGTGTGTGTGTGTGTGTGTGTGTGTGTGTGTGTGTGTGTGTGTGTGTGTGTGTGTGTGTGTGTGTGTGTGTGTGTGTGTGTGTGTGTGTGTGTGTGTGTGTGTGTGTGTGTGTGTGTGTGTGTGTGTGTGTGTGTGTGTGTGTGTGTGTGTGTGTGTGTGTGTGTGTGTGTGTGTGTGTGTGTGTGTGTGTGTGTGTGTGTGTGTGTGTGTGTGTGTGGTGTGTGTGTGTGTGTGTGTGTGTGTGTGTGTGTGTGTGTGTGTGTGTGTGTGTGTGTGTGTGTGTGTGTGTGTGTGTGTGTGTGTGTGTGTGTGTGTGTGTGTGTGTGTGTGTGTGTGTGTGTGTGTGTGTGTGTGTGTGTGTGTGTGTGTGTGTGTGTGTGTGTGTGTGTGTGTGTGTGTGTGTGTGTGTGTGTGTGTGTGTGTGTGTGTGTGTGTGTGTGTGTGTGTGTGTGTGTGTGTGTGTGTGTGTGTGTGTGTGTGTGTGTGTGTGTGTGTGTGTGTGTGTGTGTGTGTGTGTGTGTGTGTGTGTGTGTGTGTGTGTGTGTGTGTGTGTGTGTGTGTGTGTGTGTGTGTGTGTGTGTGTGTGTGTGTGTGTGTGTGTGTGTGTGTGTGTGTGTGTGTGTGTGTGTGTGTGTGTGTGTGTGTGTGTGTGTGTGTGTGTGTGTGTGTGTGTGTGTGTGTGTGTGTGTGTGTGTGTGTGTGTGTGTGTGTGTGTGTGTGTGTGTGTGTGTGTGTGTGTGTGTGTGTGTGTGTGTGTGTGTGTGTGTGTGTGTGTGTGTGTGTGTGTGTGTGTGTGTGTGTGTGTGTGTGTGTGTGTGTGTGTGTGTGTGTGTGTGTGTGTGTGTGTGTGTGTGTGGTGTGTGTGTGTGTGTGTGTGTGTGTGTGTGTGTGTGTGTGTGTGTGTGTGTGTGTGTGTGTGTGTGTGTGTGTGTGTGTGTGTGTGTGTGTGTGTGTGTGTGTGTGTGTGTGTGTGTGTGTGTGTGTGTGTGTGTGTGTGTGTGTGTGTGTGTGTGGTGTGTGTGTGTGTGTGTGTGTGTGTGTGTGTGTGTGTGTGTGTGTGTGTGTGTGTGTGTGTGTGTGTGTGTGTGTGTGTGTGTGTGTGTGTGTGTGTGTGTGTGTGTGTGTGTGTGTGTGTGTGTGTGTGTGTGTGTGTGTGTGTGTGTGTGTGTGTGTGTGTGTGTGTGTGTGTGTGTGTGTGTGTGTGTGTGTGTGTGTGTGTGTGTGTGTGTGGTGTGTGTGTGTGTGTGTGTGTGTGTGTGTGTGTGTGTGTGTGTGTGTGTGTGTGTGTGTGTGTGTGTGTGTGTGTGTGTGTGTGTGTGTGTGTGTGTGTGTGTGTGTGTGTGGTGTGTGTGTGTGTGTGTGTGTGTGTGTGTGTGTGTGTGTGTGTGTGTGTGTGTGTGTGTGTGTGTGTGTGTGTGTGTGTGTGTGTGTGTGTGTGTGTGTGTGTGTGTGTGTGTGTGTGTGTGTGTGTGTGTGTGTGTGTGTGTGTGTGTGTGTGTGTGTGTGTGTGTGTGTGTGTGTGTGTGTGTGTGTGTGTGTGTGTGTGTGTGTGTGTGTGTGTGTGTGTGTGTGTGTGTGTGTGTGTGTGTGTGTGTGTGTGTGTGTGTGTGTGTGTGTGTGTGTGTGTGTGTGTGTGTGTGTGTGTGTGTGTGTGTGTGTGTGTGTGTGTGTGTGTGTGTGTGTGTGTGTGTGTGTGTGTGTGTGTGTGTGTGTGTGTGGGTGTGTGTGTGTGTGTGTGTGTGTGTGTGTGTGTGTGTGTGTGTGTGTGTGTGTGTGTGTGTGTGTGTGTGTGTGTGTGTGTGTGTGTGTGTGTGTGTGTGTGTGTGTGTGTGTGTGTGTGTGTGTGTGTGTGTGTGTGTGTGTGTGTGTGTGTGTGTGTGTGTGTGTGTGTGTGTGTGTGTGTGTGTGTGTGTGTGTGTGTGTGTGTGTGTGTGTGTGTGTGTGTGTGTGTGTGTGTGTGTGTGTGTGTGTGTGTGTGTGTGTGTGTGTGTGTGTGTGTGTGTGTGTGTGTGTGTGTGTGTGTGTGTGTGTGTGTGTGTGTGTGTGTGTGTGTGTGTGTGTGTGTGTGTGTGTGTGTGTGTGTGTGTGTGTGTGTGTGTGTGGTGTGTGTGTGTGTGTGTGTGTGTGTGTGTGTGTGTGTGTGTGTGTGTGTGTGTGTGTGTGTGTGTGTGTGTGTGTGTGTGTGTGTGTGTGTGTGTGTGTGTGTGTGTGTGTGTGTGTGTGTGTGTGTGTGTGTGTGTGTGTGTGTGTGTGTGTGTGTGTGTGTGTGTGTGTGTGTGTGTGTGTGTGTGTGTGTGTGTGTGTGGTGTGTGTGTGTGTGTGTGTGTGTGTGTGTGTGTGTGTGTGTGTGTGTGTGTGTGTGTGTGTGTGTGTGTGTGTGTGTGTGTGTGTGTGTGTGTGTGTGTGTGTGTGTGTGTGTGTGTGTGTGTGTGTGTGTGTGTGTGTGTGTGTGTGTGTGTGTGTGTGTGTGTGTGTGTGTGTGTGTGTGTGTGTGTGTGTGTGTGTGTGTGTGTGTGTGTGTGTGTGTGTGGTGTGTGTGTGTGTGTGTGTGTGTGTGTGTGTGTGT
>JAXIVJ010017624.1:2500-12500 GCA_036785665.1 Chirona hameri | reverse complement strand
ATACAAATCCAATGCAAATGTCATGATATTCGTAAGTTTTAGAATTTCCCAACCAAAATAAGTATCTTTAAATTATTTCCGGAATATCTTGAATTTCAATATCCTTTGAACAATTGCTCATTAGCGGCAGAGTGGCGGAGATCGGGGGTTGTTGGATCAGAAACGTCGCCACACAATTTGGAGTGGGTGGGGGCAACTGCTGAACCGATTGTGTTCACATTTGGTGTGTAGTTAGGCAGGGGCTCCGCCACAGGGGGCGGGGGGGACGTGTGTCCCCTAGGGGCGGATACAGGGGGGCCGCGGGGGACGGCCGCCCCCTGCGGGTGGATACAGAGGGGGCGGCGCCCCCCCCCCCCCCCTGCACCCCCCTCCGCACCGAAGGCGCGGAAGGGCCTCGCAAGCAGACCAATTTCCGCGCCGAATGCGCGGAAATAGACATGCTTACAGGGTTGGATATCTGACATTTGCTGCATTCAGACCAGGAGCCGCCCTCAGGCTAGGTGCCGCCCCTGGCCAGGTGCCGCCTTCAGGTCATGTGCCGCCCTCAGGTCATGTGATGCCCTCAGGCCAGATGCCGCCCCCTGGTCAGGTGCCACCTTCAAGCCAGGTGCCGCCCTCAAGGCAGGTGCCGCCCTCAGGCCAGGTCCCGTCATCAGGTCACGTACCGCGTTCTGGCGGGGCACCGCCCTCAGGTCAGATGCCGCCCTCATGCCAGTTGCCGCCCCCTGGTCATGTGCCGTCCCTTAGCCATGTGCCGCTATCTAGCCATGTGCCGCCCTATGGCCAGGTGACGGCGCCCCTCCGGCCAGTGAGGACGCTCCTCCGGCCAGTGACGGTGCTTTTGCGGCCAGTAACGGCATCCTCTGTCAAAGACGGTGCCCCTCCGGCCAGTGACGGCGCCCCTCTGGCTAGTGACGGCGCCCCTCTGACCAGTGACGGCCCCTCTCCGGCCAGTGACGGCGCCCCACCGGCAAATGACGGCATCCCTCCGCGGCCAGTGACTGCACCCCTCCAGCCAATGACGGCGCCCCTCCGGCCAGTGATGGCGCCCCACCGGCAAATGACGGAGACCCTCTGGCCAGTGACTGCGCCCCTCCACCCAATGGCGGCGCCCCGCTGTTCAGTGACGGCGCCCCTCCGTCTAATGACGGCGCCCAACTGACCAGTGACAGCGTCCCTTCGGCTAGTGACGGCGCCCATCTGGCCAGTGATGGCACTTCTCCGGCCAGTGACGCCACTCTTGCGGCCAGTAACGACGCCCCATCGGCCAGTTACGGTGCCCCTTCGGCCAATGGGCACAGACAATGGCGGCACCCTGCAGGCCAGTGACGGCGCCCCTCTGGCCAGTGACCGCTGGAGGTGCGAGGCTCTCTCAGGCCTCGACAATCGCCCTCTCAGACCAGCCTGGGATCCGCTCAGGCATGGCAAGGGTTCTATCAGGCCTATAAATCATCTAAGGGCCCCTCATGCCGCACGAGGGCCCCTCAGGCTGACAGGGGGCCCGCTCAATCCGACCGAGTTCATCTTCAGGCCGATCGAGGTCCTCTCAAGCCGACCGAGGACCACTCAGGTTGACTTGACCCATCAGGCCGACCAAGTTCCCCTTCGGGGCGCTGGAGGATCCCCTCAACCCGTCCGTGGGCCCCTCACGCCAACCAAAGGCCCCTCATTCGGAACATAATGGCCCACAGGCTGACAAAGGGTCTCCTCAGGCTGACAAAGGGCTTCCTCAGACCTAGGGCCCCTCAGACCAAGTGATGGCCCTGAAGCCGACCCTTTGTGCATTTCTACGCACGTCACTGAGTGTCACTCATGGGAGACTAGAAGAACAATAGTTTCTGTGATAATGTTCCTTCAATTGAGGTAGAATGATTTATCACTCCGGACGGGGCAGGGACTGCCCTAAATGACTTTCCCGCTAAAAAAAATTGAATGCCGAGACGGAGAAGCTCCTGGAAGTACGGTGAACAGTCTATCCTCGTGCTGTCAGCTAAAGCTGAGCGCATATTTGTATTTGTTCCAACCTTACGTTTGAAGGTGTCGGCGCCCTTCGCTAAGCAGAGCTGTTTGCATGGACCATATCCGATCGCGCAATATTTGCTGACAGGCGGAATTTAAAGTCATGGATTTACGTGTCACAAACTTTCGGCAC
Organism: Chirona hameri; assembly: GCA_036785665.1. Classification (NCBI taxonomy): domain Eukaryota; kingdom Metazoa; phylum Arthropoda; class Thecostraca; order Balanomorpha; family Balanidae; genus Chirona; species Chirona hameri. The sequence continues at coordinate 10,348 of JAXIVJ010017624.1, read as the reverse complement.
GGTCCTCCCCGCGCATTGACTTCATCTTACTCAGGCCGCTGCCACCGATACAGGTCATCCCAGTCAAGGGTAAATAGGACGAGTTAGCACGAGTCGCGGCGCCAGCCCCATGCATCAACTCGAAAATCTCTCCCTGCCAACTCTTCTTGGTGCAAGAAGAAGTCAGGCGGGCGCGATTGTCAAATGCCCTACGCAGGCACGTAAACAGGATTTTTATCAGGGAGGGGGGGGGGGGGGGGACCCGGTAGTAAAAAATCGATCCTCAGCCATACCTTGTTGACGGGGGGGGGGGGGGGAGGGGTATGGTTGGGTCGTCAGAGATCTCATTGTATCTAGTGTGCATTTATTTTGCTCAGAGGGAGGGGGGGGGGGGGGGGGGGGGGGGGCATGGCCCCCGTTTGCCCCCCCCCTGGCTACGTCCCTGGCGCTACGGAGAAGAACTTCAACAAGCACCGCAACGACGTGGCTACGATGAATTTGGACGAGAGGCGCCTTTTCGTCCGTGGAAGATGGAAGCGTCGGCATCTGATGGAAGTGGTAGACAATAATGTCTACCACTTCCATCAGGTATAGATTCAGGCAGAGATTGGCTAGGTAGATTTCGGCAGGTCAGAGAGGAGAGAGAGAGAGAGAGGGGGGGGGTATATTTCAGCAGGCAGAGAGAGGTGAATGACCTAGCCGTGACAGAATTAGTCACATCCACGATCGCACTCGAATATACGTGCTGCTGACGAAAATGCGTGCTATTGACGGACGGCATACCTACATGTGAGAGTGCTATACAAATACATTCAGTATCTGTTTATAAATACATTTAAAATTTTACTTTTTAGAGAGAAAAAAACTGCAAATGAGTAAGCGTAAGAGAATTGACAATTTTGCAGGGAAATGTATTTCTTAATTAATAACCTTTAACGCCCCTCTAGGCCCATGGCGTCCCCCTTTGACGGCGAAAATGCCGCCCCCTGGGTCAGTCGCCCACCCATTCGGAAAAATCCTAGATCCGCCCCTGGGTATGTTCGAAGAAACGGCGCCCCATTTCCGGAAAAAATGTGCCCCTGTTCCCCGGAAAAAATGCGCCCCTGTTCCCCGAAAAAAAATGCACCCCTATGCCCTGCCAACTACGGCGTCTTACTGGTTCGATACAAAGTTATGGAAGAAAAATGACGAATGACCTCAGGGTGAATATATTTTACCTCGTGGAGGTCACAGGATAAAATACTACATGGATCTTTGCATTGGCGGATCCAGAACGTATGGTTTGGGAGGGGGGGGGGAAATTTTCCAAAAAGTCTCGCACAATTCTGGAAAACGCATCGGATTTGGCTTGCTTATGTATTGATACCTGATTTTAAAGCTATTTTTCCTTAGTAAAAGTTGCTTAGAGATTGTTTTCTATATCAGGACATGTGTCGATCTTGCGCCGATTTCAGGCGGTTTGGGGGGGGGGGGGCAATTGCCCATTTTGCCTAACCGTAGATCCGCCACGTAGATCCGTAAAACCGTAGATTGCAAAAGATGTTGGGACTGGTGAACATTGGGAAATTTAGCAATTTCCTGTGGATTCTATATAACATTTTCATGTTTCCCCAATGACTTATAATTGGGAGGTCACAAAATATACTTCACTTTAGGTCACTGATATAAAAATCATCCGAAATAGCAGAATTGTAGGTGTGTATGACCTGGTTAAATCCTGTGAGTATCTAAATCATCAGTCAAACAATATGGCTGCGGCACGACCTTACATTTTTTGGAGGTGAAATCACTAGACTTGACTTAGCAACTTGACCTGAGGAGACCCAAGGTAACAAATTAACAGGATTTGGGCAATTGATAGGCAAGCAGTTGTACCAAAAATGGCAGCGCGAAAATGGCGTCGTTTTCCGCTATTTTCAAAAAACCTAAGGGGGGAGGGTATCCGCCCCCACTGTCGTTCCAGGAGGCGGACATCAGGGGAAAATGCCCTCCCCCACAGGAATCTGGGGAGGGGGGGGGGGGCATGCATACAAGTATGCCCCCCCCCCCGCGCGTTCCCGGCACTGAACGTGAAAAACAATGATCTTAGGGAGAAAACTTCATGAAAACGAAAGTTTTTCTCTTAAGTGATTAATTTTAGTTTTGATAATCCTGCTTTCAATGAGAGACAAAACAGCGCACCTGATGCAATCAGCAGTCCTGGTGACACTCGCCCGCTGGGGGAGGGGGGGGGGCGAATCTGCCACCTACCGGATTTTCTCAATAACTATAAAATTATAATAGATATCAACGTGGAAACCTATAGTACTTTATACTACATCAATTATACGTCTTCTCACCAAATTTCAATGAAATTAATGAAGTATTTGGGAGATAATAACGTTTTAATGACGTCATTTATTCCATTTTTGGTGAAGAACAATAAATGTTTGATTTTTGTAATAGAGTTTCAAAGCCAAATTTCAAATACAAAACGTCAAAAGAAAAGGAAATGTCATTCTCTACCAATGGCCATCTAGAATTTGTTATTTTTTTGGGGTTTTTGAACCCCAGAATATTTTTTCCTCGGAAAAATGTCCTCAAAAATTTTTTCTTTGTGAATTCGAAAAGTGAATTCGTAAGCTCGAATACCAAAATAAGGTGACCGTCCGCAAAATCGCGGAGGGAAAAAATGGGGGCTACCTTTTTTGCCACAAAAAGATATCCCCAAAATTGGGGTACCTTTTTGCCCCCCCCCCCCCCAAGTGGTTTTTCCCTTAAAATAGGCCCTGAGAACCATGCAACGTTGCATCATCTACTGATATTTGTTGCACCCATTGTTATAAGGATGCAAGAATAATGTTTTCCATATTCATCCATGATGACATCACTTGCTGATTCCATGGTGCTGCAAAATAGTTTTGGACAATTGATGTTTTGCGTATTTGAAGTAGGTAATAGAATCAAAGCATCATTCAATATTCCACAAATATGATAGAAAACACCATTATTATTTTGGTTCTGACCATATGAGAGCAAATAATTTTATCCAACATGATTTTACATGACACAGTATTTTTGCCAGTATTGAATATTTTACGCACAAGAACTACAGATGCATGATACTGTGGCTATTTTGGTCTGGGTATGCCACAAATTGTATGTTATTTTTCAGAATCCAACATGATTTTACATTGGCACAGTTTGTATGCCAGTATTGAATATTTAAACATAATTGTGTTCATTTAATTTTATATGTGATAAGAGATAAAGAGATTGTGCTGGAAAAGATAACAAGATCAGCAATACATTTCACTAAACTTGGAAACAATACTTGATCGATCAAGATGTTGGCATTAGGTATCCAAAATTTGACCTATAATTTGGCAAGCTCTTCAAATAGAGCTCCTAAGAAAATCCAGGATCAGGGATACTAAAAAAAAATGACGAGGGGAAGTGGTATTTTGTTAAAATTGTATTGCATGAAGAAAGGGGAAATTCTCTCTTTCCCCATTCAAAATAATTCCCATCCACTGACCAGGATCCTCCATGATATTTAACAATTTGGATCTATAATATCACCATCATCATCATCATACATTTATTTGCCTTGACAATAGGTGAAATTCAGGATGGACACATTGGTGCACGTTGCCATCAAAACAAAAGGATTGGTCCATAAGCTTACGCTTAATCAGAGCACCTATCCCTTTGATCGCGAAACGCTAGTTGTAGCTATCTACTGACCACCGCGCCACAGCACATGATTTATCGGGATACTGGATTCAGATATTAGGAAGGTAATTCCTGTGACTTTTTTTATAATGAAGCTTAGTTGGCAAGGAGTAAGTTGGAAAGCACTTGCTTGCAATGTCCTATTATTTCGGGGCAGCCCGCCTGGCCAACCGGGACGTCGCCACGATCCATCCCGGACCGGGGACAAGTGCGGGTTAGCGTCCCGGTTGGCCCATAGAAAGTAAGTCGTAATACAAAACAGATTTGCGTAAGTTATGCACAGCAACCCCATAGAGGTGACCATCTTGACATTTGAACTCAAATGTCATCTTGACATTTGAGTCCGACATTATTCTTTCAACTATTAATAAAAACTGACCTCAGGTCAAGGTCACCAAAATAACCTAAATGGGGTATATTGCATATCAGCTCACGGGCATTGTCGCCAGAAATCCAATGATGACATTTGAAGGCTCCATTCTGTTGAGGGTTAGGGGCAAATTAGTGCTGATGACCACAGATGATCTCAGGTGACCCTGCAAGGCCCCACGGAGTACCTAATTATTTCACCTGAGTCGGCAAGAATCGCCGATGGGAACATCTTGAGTATCAGTTCATGCCGAACATGTCAAAATGAGGCATTTGAAACCTTTGGCAACTTGAAATTGAAATTGAGTCAATTGAGGCAATAGAGGCGAATTTAAGTGCCCATTGCCTTATAATGGGGAGTCCCCAGAATTGAAGTGATATGGGGTTACCGATATAAAATCCAAGATTTGCAATTTGCAATACAAAATGCAATTTAGCGAATTCGTATTACCTATTTAGGTGCTACTCAGGATATTCCCAAGCGGAACGCTACGTTATACCTTATAACTCGCCCCCCCCCCCCTTAGAAACATCAATATCGTCAGGTCAGATCGATGGGTAAAGTTAGCCGAGGTCAATTCTGTACAAGCAACCACATTTTTACAGCGGCCGTGCGCGTCATTACTACATAAACAGACAATGTGCAAGCTCCAGGGTCGCCGCTACCTAGTGGGGGTCGTCCCCCACATTTATGGGAATTTTTAACATTACGACTATCGGTATTGCATGACAAAAATTTACTTCAAAGGGCATCCGCCCCCCCCCCCCCCACACACACACAGATGATAAGTACTTTATTTGACTTGGCTTTACCTGATTGACCCGTAATAGCCGCTGCCACGTGGACAGGCACGTAACCAGGATTTCGTCCAGGGGGGGGGGGGGGGCGGCGCCTCGAAAGGGCCCCTTCCCGAGCGTTGAAAGGGCCCCCTTTCCAAGCGTTGAAAGCCCCCCCCCACAAAAAAAAAACGGATGAAAGGGCACGTTACAAGGATGGAGAATGCAGTATGATAGGTATGGCATGGGCATACAACTTTAGGAGCTGGAAGTTAGCAAACTGCCATATCAACTTTGGAACGAGCGACACCAATTTGGAATCAGCTGTACCAACTTGGAATATTGTTTATGCTTAATACTGGAACTCTTAAACAAATGCGCCGCAGAGGCGGCGCGAACATTTGAGTCTTATGCCCTGGATATGCATTCTCATCAATGCGTCGCATTGCGTATGGTGCGGACCTCTAAAATTGTTATGTTGTTGCGTTTAAAAGTGCGGTAAAAAAGGTGCTAAAGTGAACTATTTTGCCCAATTACATAGGAAAGTAGCAACATAACACATAAATGCGCCGAGAAACGGGCCGAGTTTTTTTCCAAACCCGCATATAATTGAATTTGCAGTTAAATTGCACCGCAAAGCGGCGCGAAAATTTTGAGTTTGATTTCCTGTACAACTGTATTCTTACTGTTGAAAGGCCCAAGGTCCATTCAGATTGTCTAGGGCCCCTCTGACCTTTTCAACGCCCTCCCGACCTGTTCAGGGACTCATCTGGGATCCGCGAAGAGAAAAGACATGAGTGGAAGTGGGAGATATATATAATACAAAGAGGGCTTACTCTACAGGACAAATTAAAATCGGAGCTTTCGGGTATATTGTAGCACCCTGACGAAGGGTATTATAATATACCCGGAAAGCTCCGCTTTAATATTGTATTGTGGAGTAAGTCCTCTTTGTATCTAATCTTCATCTGTGATCTCCACGTGCTTTGACCCTTCCGGTCTTACCAGGGACTCCTCTGACCTTTCAAGAAGCCCCTCATGTGTTGTCAAGAGGCCCTTCGGCCTGTTCAGAGGTCCTTCCGACTTGGCCAGGGACTGCACTGGCTGTTTTGTCGCCCTAACCGACATGCTCAGGGGTTAGGGGCGGCGGATTGCGGGGCGCAGGGTACCTAAATCCCCCCCCCCAGTTGAAAATCCTGGGGAGGGGTGGGGGAGGGTCATTTTTCCCCAGATTGAGCAGGCCAAAATATGGGGAGGGGGAAAAATTGCCTTTATGCCCCCGGGATTTTTCGACTGGGGGTATTTTGGGTACCCTGCTCCCGCAAATACGCCGCCCCTGCTCAGGGGCCCCTCCCACCTGCCCAGGGGCCCCTCCAGTCTGGCTAGGAACTCATCCCGACATGTTCAAGGGGTCTTCCGACCGGCCCAGGCACCCTTTCGGTCTGGCCAGGGGCCCCTCTGACTTGCCCAGGAGCCCCCCCCCCCCCGATCTGCCCAGCGACTCTTCTGGTCTGGCCTGCGCTGGCTGCGTTTGTCGCCCTGCCGACATACTCAAGGGGCCCTCCGACCTACCCTGGGGCCCCTCCGTGCTGGCCAGGGGTCAATTCGGCATGTTCAGGGGCCCTTCTTACCCGCCCATTGGGTCCTTTCGGTCTGGTCAGGGGCCCCTCCGATCTGCACAGAGGCCCTTTTAACTTTCCCAGGGGCCCTCTGGTCTCTCCAGGGGCCCTCTAGCTTTCTAAGGGGCCCTTTCAACCTGGCAAGGGATTGCGCTGGCTGCTTTGTCGCCTTGCGACATGCGCCGAGGGCCCTCCGACCTGCCTGGGGCCCCTCCTTGCTGACTAGGGGCCCATTCGGCATGTTCAGGGGCCCTTCTGACCCACATAAGGGGCCTTTCGGTCTGGTCAGGGGCCCCTCTGACCTGCACAGGGACCCTTTTTAACTTCCCAGGGGGCCCTCTGGTCTGTCCAGAGACCATCTAACCTGCTCATGGGCCCTTATGACCTGGCAAGGGGACTGCGTTGGCCGCTATGTCACCCTGTTGACATGCTCAGGGGCCTCTCGGACCTGCCCAGGGCCCAGGGCCTCTCGACCTGCCCTCTGTGCTGGCTAGGGGCCCATTCGACGTTTTCAGGGGGCCCATTCGATGTGCTCATGGGGCCCTCTGACCCGCTCAGGGGCTCTTTCGGTCTGGCCAGGGGCCCCTCTGACATGCACAGGGCTCTTTTGAACGTCGAAGGGCCTTTAGAGAGGGCCCTGGGTGGCCCTAAAGGGCATCTGAATTCCTCTTTCGCGCGGTCTCGTCGGCCTTTTTCGGCGCGCGGCAGCGCGCCGAAAGAGCCCTCGCGCTCCGAAAAGGGCCCTCCTGGCCTCCAGGGGAGCGGCCGCCCCGCCGCCCCCCCCCCCCCTTGGCTACTTGCCTGCACGTGGATGACCTCAATCAATATCTGTTATCTGTAAGTTCACAATGCCTGGCGACGCGTGTGACAGGGGCCCTGGGTACGTCCAAGATATGACATTTGCATATGTCATAGAATAGAGAAAATTGTGACAAGCCGTTTGACCCCATAACGGAATTTTCCGGAACAATACTTCCTGAAATCTGGACCGAGTTGCCCATCCGTCGGATAGGCAGTTTGCTGTGACGGGGATCTACTTTCAGTGGGCGAATAATCAGCTGATTGTCGGTCCTCATTAATTCACGAAATGTACACGTATTTCACACAGCCGGTCCTCGGATTCCGGTGAGGTCCTCGACATTCGACCTCATGGCATTTCTTTCCTAAACGATTCTGACAAATTTCAACGTCAGGGTACCTCTATTCGTCACTCGTTTTAAAGTGCCTGCATTTTGGCGGGCCTCAGGCAATCGCAACAGGTGGTCCTCTAGATACACGGTGCAGACAAGGTGCTCGTCTTACACCGTACACACGTATAGGTGTGGTGTGTGTGTGTGTGTGTGTGGTGTGTGTGTGTGTGTGTGTGTGTGTGTGTGCGTGGTGCGTGGGC
>JAXIVJ010017623.1:2500-25604 GCA_036785665.1 Chirona hameri | reverse complement strand
ATATGACTGTTGATGACTCTCTGGTGACCTTAATATTCCTGAGAAAAAAAAAATGCCTGAACCAGTTTCAAAATGCATTTTGACGAGCTTCCGAACGACGTTTTTTGTTTTTGTCTACGTTTTATAGGAGCTGAGTTAGAGGGGGCGTCGAAACTCCCCCCCCCCCCCCCCCGGCACGGCGAAGGTGGCGCCGAGCACCGGCACGGCACGGGTTAATATGTAGCTTTATTTTGCGAAAATCGGTTACAAAGAAAAATGAACTCACTCAAATATTGACAGCTATTTAGACATATTGATAATATGGTATATAAGATAACACAAACAAAACATTTAATGGAGCCTTGCAGGAGGCTGCCAAGATCATACAAAATTGAACATGCGGTTAACTTCAATGTAGATATGAGTTTGTCAGCAAACAAGTAGGTATAGCATACGTTACTAATTTCATATATATATATATATATATATTTGAACACTTCCAGAGTACTGGCTTTTCTGTGATCATGTAACAATAGGTAAAACACTGATCAAGACAAGAGTGAACAGGATATACATGCAGTGCATATAACATGCAACACAGGTGTTATTCAACGATTAATGATGTGTATGTGTAGCAGTAATCGTTCTGTCTTATCGAAAAAATCCAAATCCTTTGATTGATTTAACACTGAGACATCGGCGATAAGAGATGTTCGTTTTACACATCTTTCGTTGGTATCTGGCAGATAAATTATTGAATCCCTTCTCTGCGATCGCTGAAAAGGTTTTATGTTCCGATTAATAACTGGGGGTTAATTAAGTGGACGGTGAAATGTGCATACCTACCCTGTTCATATAGAACATGTATGTGAAACTTCATTCAATAGAGACTTAATGTAATTATTTAATGATATGCCGAGAAGTTGAAGTAAAATTAACCTTGCATTATGCAAAGGATTACAACAAGTTGGTCTGGAAATAGCGAACGTTGTTTTTAAGTCCCGCTAATTAAGATACGATTGTATTATTGATGAAGTCACATGTATATTGTATATGAATGCTCTACTATGCAAAACACTCATATTTACCTCGCCGCGCAACAGTACAATTTTATATATTTTAATTTGGTGACTGTGGTACACTCAATGAGCTTACAAAATGAACAGCGTGCTGTTTTTGACACAAGGTAATTATAGACTTTCCGTTGCAAATAATAGCTACGATGATAACCAGAAGCCCTTTGAACTCATGTTTCCGTGGTGTTAATCGTGATACCCGATATATATATATATATATGGAACGTCGCATAAGGAGCTGCCTTCTAGGAAAGCAGAACAATCTATCATACTATTTCACTATATTATCCAAAACCCTAATGATAGTTTTCGCATGTGGCGTGCATTACGGAGAGCCCTCAAAGGTGCAATGCTGTACAACAGCGATGCTTAACCAGAGGGTAAATAGCTTAATATCCCATATATCCCATTTGGTCTAATGGAGCCTTCGGACGGGGCAACAACCATTGAGTAGCTAAGTGAGAAATTAAAGCTAATTCGTGTGATGATGGCGCACAGTGCTCAATGCATCTACCCCCGTTTCTGTTTCACTATCAGCACACTGCCGCAAAGAATATCAAAACTAAATAATGCAACCAAAAACAATTAATGCAAATGTCTGAGAACGATCTTTATGTTACAGTTTTCATGTTCTTCTACGCTGAGAACCACTGCTTTAGACTAAGAGCAACAGCACATATGTCTTCTCATATTCCTGTCCCTAGATGGCACCAGTAGTAAACGCCTGAAGTTATGCTGTACCGTACAGCTTGAAACAAAGCACTGCGGTCCGCGCAATGGGGAGGGAGTAGCGAGTCATTCTGGCCATCAAAAGAGGATAACAATACCCTTGACGTTGAGAACTACTGCTACATCAGCCACTGAACCACTGCTACTATACATCAGCCACAGATGCAAGCACGTAGCCAGGATTTCGTCCAGGGGGGGGGGGCGGCGCCTCGAAAGGGCCCCTTCCCGAGCGTTGAAAGGGCCCCCTTCCCAAGTGTTGAAAGGCCCCAATAAAAAACGGATGAAAAGGCAAGTTACAAGGATGGGAAATGCAGTATGACAGGTATAGCATGTGCCATACCAACTTTTAGGTGCTGGAGTTAGCAAACTGCCATATCAACTTAGGAACCAGCGACACCAATTCGGAATCAGCTATACCAACTTGGAATATTTGTTAAGCTGAAGACCTGGAGGCTGGAACTCTTAAAGGGAAATAATGACCTTTTGATTTTGTTAGCAACAATTGCTTAGGCTACCGTTATGGTTTTAAAATTATTTTATTTAAATTTAAGAATTAAATAAAATTATTCCCAAATTCAAAGTTGTAAGTTTGGAAAAAATACAAAACAAGTACCTTGTGTACTTCATGAAGGTCATTGACAAATTCGTCCTTCCCTACCATTGTTTGCATCGAGTGCGGCATATTTGGAGGCTCTGTGACATTTCCGATCAAACTGAGCGCTGCTCGGACACACGCTAGTAGCGCTTTCGTTCTCCATGGCAACCAGGCGTCAGCCAATCAAAAGCCAGAAAGGGAATACGTTCTGGCTTTTCATTGGCTCACGCCTGGTTGCCATGGAGAACGAAAGCGCTACTAGCAACAACTCGCCACAATGGTTAAGTGCGCCGAGAAGCATGACAATGCTTTGTAAACAAATCGCCGACGCTAAATAGGTCGCCGTCGATGTGCATCGATGAGCTTCCGATTTAATTGCCAGTTTTGTGTTATTGTTTGTTAGTTTTTTGGGGAAAATTATTATTTTTCATGATAATATAAGGCATAGTGCTATATACAGCCACAGACAAATTATACAATACTCCTAATGTTGAAAATAAATGAATTTATTTTCAAAAATTGAGGGTCGCAACCACTAACTATGCCGCTGTTGATGTGCATCGATGAGCTTCCGATTTTATTGCCACTTTTTCCAATCGCTGTTAGTTTTAGAAGATCGCCGGGCATATAATCACAACAAGCAGAACGCACAATATATTTTCCACTCCATTGCGTTAAAAAAAACAATACGGGAAAAGCCCGCAGTTTGATGAGGACCAAAAGTACTTGCAAGTACCGGTCGTTAAAAGTGTGGAACGCTTATCAACTTTAACTTAAAATATCTTTCGGTAGGAAAGTTTTCATGCAAAATGTGATGAATTTACAATATATTTTGGTCTCGTCTGGCGATTTCAAGTGCTAACTCCATTTTTGTGGAAAAATGTCATTATTTCCCTTTAAAGAAATTGCGCCGCGGTGCGGCGCGAAAATTTTGAGTCTTATGCCCTGGATATGCTTTCTCATCAATGCGTCGCATTGCGTATGGTGCGGACCTCTAAAATTGCTATATTGTGCGTTTAAAAGTGCGGTAAAAAGGTGCTAAAGTGAACTATTTTGCCCAATTATATAGGAAAGTAGCAACATAACACATAAATGCGCCAAGAAACAGGCTGATTTTTTCCTAACCCGCATATAATTGAATTTGTAGTTAAATTGCGCCGCGGAGTGGCGCGAAAATTTTGAGTTTTATCCCTGGACAACTGTATTCTTACTGTTGAAAGGCCTAAGGTCCCTCCAGATCGTCTAGGGCCCCCTCTGACCTTTTCAACGCCCTTCCGACCTGTTCAGGGACTCATCTGGGATCCGCGAAGCGAAAAGACATGATGTGGAGTGTTTGATATATATATATATATATATATATATATATATATATATATATATATATATATATATATATATATATATATATATATATATATATATATATATAATACAAAGAGGGCTTACTCTACGGGAAAAATTAAAATTGGAGCTTTCGGGTATATTGTAGCACCCTGACGAAGGGTCTTACAATATACCCGAAAGCTCCGCTTTTAATATTTATATTGTGGTGTAAGTCCTCTTTGTATTTAATCTTCATCTGGGATCTCTACGTGCTTTGACCCTTCCGGTCTCACCAGGGACTCCTCTGACCTTCGAAGAAGCCCCTCTTGTGTGTCAAGGGGCCCATTCGGCCTGATCAGAGGTCCTTCCGACCTGGCCAGGGACTGCACTGGCTGCTTTGTCGCCTTGTCGACATGTTCAGGGGCAGGGGCGGCGGATTGCGGAGTACCTAAAATATCTCCCCCCCCCCAGTTGAAAATCCTGGAGGGGAGGGGTATTTTGCCTCCCAGATTGAACAGGCTAAAATCTGGGGGCAAAATGACCCTTATCCTCACCCCACCCCCCAGGATCTTCGACTGGGGGGCATTTTGGGTACCCAGCGCCCCGCAATCCGCCGCCCCTGCTCAGGGGCCCCTCCGACCTGCCCAGGGGCCCCTCCAGTCTGGCTAGGAACTAATCCGGCATGTTCAAGGGGCCTTCCGACCGGCCCAGGAACCCTTTCGGTCTAGCCAGGGGGCCTCTGACTTGCCCAGGAGCCCCGCCGATCTGCCCAGCGACTCTTATTTATTTATTTATTTATTCAAGTAATCACCAACAGGGTTGCCCCCACTAACAGGTGAAGTCACGGGACATCAGGCAGCACACACACAATATAAAATATAACAAACAAACATTCCAAACATCAGTAAAATACACAATAAATAATTCATAAGAACTTTAAACAAGAAGTAAAAATATATACGGCAAAAGCGTTAAAGGACAATGGCATTTAATAAAGGTACACGCTAAAAGTGTTTGTAAAAACACCACAATACTAACAACTACTAACAACTCTTCTGGTCGGACTGCGCTGGCTGCTTTGTCGCCCTGCCGACATGCTCAAGGGGCCCTCTGACCTGTCCTGTGGTCCCTCCGTGCTGGCCAGGGGCTAATTCGGCATGTTCAGGGGCCCTTCTTAACCGCCCAGGGGTCCTTTCGGTTTGGTCAGGGGCTCCTCTGACCTGCACAGGGGCCCTTTTAACTTTCCAGGGCCCCTCTGGTCTCTTCAGGGGCTCCAAAGCCTGCTCAGGGGCCCTTATGACTTGGCAAGGGACTGCGCTGGCCGCTTTATCGCCCTGCGACATGCTCCGAGGGCCCTCCAACCTGCCCTTGGCCCCTCCGTGCTGGCTAGGGGCCCATTCGACGTGCTCAGGGGGCCCTCTGACCCGCTCAGGGGCCCTTTCGGTCTGGACAGGGGCCCCTCTGACATGCACAGGGCTCTTTTGAACGTCCAAAGTACCCTCTGGTCTTTCAGAGATACAACATGATATGTCTATATAGAGATTAGTCTATATAGAGATAGAGATAGGCCCTGGTGGCCCTAAAGGGCCTCTGAAATCCTCTAAGCTCCCTAAAGACCAGGCTTCGCGTGGCAAAGAGTCCATGATACCGCGCTTCGCGCGGTCTCGTCGGCCCTTTTCTGCCCTCCAGGTGGAGGGGGGGGGGGGGGGGGGGGCGCCCCCCCCCTTTGGCTACGTGCCTGCACAGATGCACTGCGGTACAGCATACCAATAACAAGTGCGTTGCGGTACAGTATAAAAATCAGCTGTGCAGCGTTACAATGTGCCAATGAACAGATGCGCGCAAGGCAGTGTTTGATGTAGTGTGCCGAATGAGATATGCTTTTACGGTGATCTGTTTCAGTTGACGCTAGTAGTTTTGAATCAGAACCAACTATTATGATCCAGAAAGGTATAAGATAAGCCATTGCCTATTCTGGTCGGATGAAACAAAGAACATTGAAGAACGCGAGACCATGCATCATAGCTAGGTATTTTTAGGGTCATACTTTGTTCGTTACTTTTACTCAGGTATAACAGTTAGTTTTATATTTTTCGAAGTTTTCAAGAGTATTAAGGTGTAAAAACAAATATTTCAGCGCTCATATTTCACAATGAGCGCTGAAATATTTGTTTTTACACCTTAATACTCTTGAAAACTTCGAAAAATTTAAACTAGCTAGGTATCTCCTTTTGGGGCAGACTCCAGCGCTACGAGCCGATGTGATTTATTTACCCTCAATTTCCATTATTAAGAGCAAATCAAAAATAATGTGTCAATGTGATCTATTGATACAAAATAAATGCGTGCAAATTGTGCTGTGTCAGTTTGTTTGTGCCAATGGGTGGGTGGCAAGGAACCAAATCACTTCAGCTTTCTTTCAAATCACCGACAAGGCATCATGCTATGGTGTGTTGTATTTGACAACAAAACATTAAATATTAAATAATTATATGTTGTCAGCCATGAAGTACAGCAGAGCTCACAAGCCGCGCCAGCAATGAATTGTCCGTCGGTCCAGTTCAGATGAGGTAGACCGTACTAGAAGAAGCAGAACGCGATCGAAGCCAAACATAGGTGCAAGGCAAAACACACGCACACAGGAATAGGCGTATCTGGTTCGGCTGTCCCGCCGCCCAGCAGCCGCACGGAGCCGGCACTGCTCCGTCTCGGTGGCCGGGGCGGGACGCCGGCCGACGCTGTGGCAGAGTCTGTCCACGCTGGAGGCTACTCGGCACGGCAGAGACAGGCCGCTCGGCGGCGCCAGGCAGGGGCGCAACCACCTATACGGACAGTACGGAATGTCCGTACCGTTTTTGACGGGCGCCGAAGGCACCCCCCCCCCAGGACCATTTGTTTTCTTCAATTAGCACCGCCAACAGGACAGGCACCAGTAGCGTACAGAGTATACGGTCATTCAGGGCATGACCTGGTCCTTTAGACCCGAGGTGCCCATGCAAAGCTGGCGCCCCTCCGATCAGTGACGGCGCCCCTCCGGTTAGTGACGGCGCCCCTCCGGCCAGTGACGGCGCCCCTCCGGCTAGTGGCGGCGCCCCTCCGACAGTGACGGCGCCCCTCCGGCCAGTGACGGCGCCCCTCCGGCTAGTAACGGCGCCCCTCCGGTCAGTGATGGCGCCCCTCCGGCGAGTAACGGCGCCCCTCCAACTAGTGATTGCCCCTCTCCGCCCGTGACGGCGCCCCTGGCCAGTGACGGCGCCCCTCCGGCTAGTGACGGGGGAGGGGCACCTCTCCTTCCGCACGGTGCGGAAGGAGAGGCGCCCCTCCGCCCGCAAAATTTTCGTAAATATTGATGGCGCCCCTCAGGCCTCAAGGCAATGACCTGGTCTGTTGTGCAATTCTGCGCACGCCACTGACTGGCACTCCTGGGAATCGGACAATTAACACTCCTAGAAGTAAATGGCGACTTAGGAACAGGATAGGCGCCACCAGAAGCAAATACCGCCCTCATGAAGCAGAACAGGCGCCCTACTGGAGAATAAGCAAATGCCGCCCCCACAGGGTAAAACAGGCGCCCTCTAAATTGGACAAATGCTCATTGTCCATAAGCAGCTAATGCCGCCACTCATTGGGAAGAACAGCCGCCCACTAAGTCGGCCAATGGGGTTCCTTAGGAGCAAATGTCGCCCCCATAGAGGAGAAAAGGCACCCTACCGGACAATAAGCAAATGCCGCCCCCATGGTCTCATACACTGGCGGATCCATGGGGGCATCAGGGGCAAATCCCCCCCCCCTCCCAAAGGAATCTGGGGGGGGGGGGCATTCAGTACAAGATGCCCCCCCGCACGTTCCCAATTTATCGTAAAATCGTAAAAATTGTCTTTGCAGCAGTCAAAGTCCAACTATCCACAGTAAAAACGGGAAATTTCGCGCCGCTTCGCGCCGCTTCGCGGTATGACAAGTTTCGCAATTGCTTATACAAATTTGGAAAATGGGAAAATGAATTTAATTATGTGTCTGTCAGATGCTCTCTCTCCTTCGCGGTAATTGCTGGCCACAGGGCCCAATCCCTTCATAAAATATTAATTTTCAAGCGGGCTACATTACATGTTTAGCTAGCTAGTCTGCCGAGTTCCGAAAAAGGCGATGCGAACGCAAGGACGCGGACATCGGCACCCGGAAGCTGCTCCAGCGGTGCCCAACTTGCTGGACCGAAGAGCTAATAGTGGGGACCAGGCCAGGACCATCTCCCCAAGCCAATTCCCATCAGGCTCCTCCAGATCCACAAGGACCATTTATGCGCGGAAAAGTCGTTCTGCCTCTTGCCGCTTTCAAATCATTTGCGCTGTTACCAGTTGTTTGTTACAGTTCGGTACATATGTATACAGTTATTATTATCATATGTACTATTGAGCGCTGACTGCCACCGGTCATGGTGATTTACTATCCAAGGCTAATGTAGATGTTGTGAGCCGTCCGTATGCTTCCGCCTGTCACACACCTGGTCTCACTGCACGTCTGTATTCTCTGGCTGCCCGCCTCAGACTCCCCCCAAGGTAAATAGAATACTAGGTAACGCCGAGTGCCGGCCTTCAACACAGACCCTATGGTGATCACTTTTTCAGCTGTTTTGTTTAGGCTAAAAAGGTATTTAGACTATGGATATTTGAGTTAATTTATATTAACGTTCATATGTGAGATTTATATACAACAAAAGAAAGCAATTAAAATTTAACTGTCTAATTAAGAAAATAAAAATGCAGGGTGGGGCAAGAGTGTGGGCTCTTCCAAATGACAGCGTTGTAGAAAATCCGAAGGTTTGAGCTAAACTTTGAATGCATATCTGAAATGACAAGAAACTGATGACTGAAAAACACCTATTAGTCGCTGAAATTGAATTTGGGAAATATTCACAATCGGTTCTCCAATGTACAACACACCACAACAGAACACTCTCTTCGAACTGCAACCCATGTTTTTTTCAAAAACTGGAAATAGTCGGGTCGAGATAACTTCACATCTTGATCAAAATTTCAAGAGCTTTTAAATGATACAAAAGTTTGTCAATAAATTTTGTCGAAACATAGTTCAAATTGCTCGAAAGCCTAAGGCTGCAGTTTGCAAATACTGGGCTGCATCTCTGAGTTTTGAAGAACCATAAATAGTCGGGTCGTATAATTGAAAGCATTAAGTAGGAAATTCAAAAAGTTTTATTTTGAGACAACAAAAAAATCGTGGGAATTTTTGTTGCGCGCTTCAAAATTTTACTTTTAGGCCGTCATATTTCAAAGGTTACTGTATTGGCAAGCAGTGACGTGTTTCTTGAGTACTGCGCACACCGGAACCGTGAAAGTTGACCAATCAGCGACGGGAATCGTCGTTGCTGAATAAGCTGATTGACGCTGATAACACTGCACACGTTTGCAAAACATCGCCAGTGATCTATACTTCCCGAGTCCTCGCGCGCTGTGTATGTGGAGAGTGTGCGGGTACGTAATTGTGATACAAATATGCGTTTACGATACATTGCCAAAGCCTAACAATGCTACAATGAGCTCAACATTTAACGGGCTTTTAAATGAAGCGAAATGCAGTCAAATAATTTCGAAGCATCAAGCTTATTTGCCTCTCAAAGCCAATGGTGTCATGTGCAAATATATTGAGTTCCTTGCGTATCCAGTTCAAGTTTGAAAACAAAACAGTGAGATAAAATTTGCAGCAAGTATGATAAAAGCAGCAGTTACTCAAATGTTTAATGTACTTTCTCAGCACATCAAACTGGCAGTGATAAAGAAACATCCAAGCATCATGATGATCATATTGATAGGGTCTACGACTGTAGCCTCGGACACATCAAAACATCAGAGGTTCCATGCTATTGGAATGTAGATACCGATGCACTCAAGTGCCAATACTTAAGCAGTGCCTTAGTGCATCAGTATTGTGTGCACACACTGATAGCATGAAAAAAATGAGGTTTGGACATCTTCACCCTATGTCAAAACACTGGTGGTGTATTTGGGTTTTAGGACGCCACAACTCTTATTCGCTATAGCACGGACTTCATAATGTTAGTAGTGTTTCAGTGCTTAAAGGAAATAGTTCACCTTCAACATTAATTTAAACTGAGATAACAGTTTTGTAGCCCGTGTTGAGAAACCCCTATCTGCAAGTTTTCTGGACTGAAAAGACTCCCCAGCCGAATATATATTTTTTTTTGGCGAAGGAATGCGGTGCTGGCGAAAGAATGTTGTACTGGTTCTAGCCCGGGCAGAGGCTATACCATCAGCCAATCAGCTTGCAGCTAGTGCTAGCAAGCGAACCGCCGGCCGCCGGTTGGCACATCTCCAATGCGAGTCTATCCTTACGAGACTACTTTCGAATCTGATTGGCTAAACCATTTTTTTACATTCGCGTGACGTCAGGACTCTGACTTAGAGAGTATGCATATAGTTTTGATAAACAATACAAATGTACGGCCTTCTGTCCTGAATCGGCGCGATATAAGGCTATTTTTGACAATATAAAAAGAAATTGTATTACAAAATAAAATAAAATCGTGTTTGGTAAAAAAAAATCCAAGGTGAACTATTTCCTTTAAAGGCAATGTTTTACCTTTCTGAAAGTTGTCAAATATACATTGGTTGTACTAGAAAATATGAAGAAAGTGCAGCTGAAAACGATTGTGGTATTTTGTTCACTGGCAAAGTCACTTAACGTTATACAAATTAAGTTTTTACATTTGGGCGAATGACGTCATTATATACCGCCGCTGATTGGCTGACAAAGTGGGATTGGCTGAAAAGGTGTCTGTTAGCCAATCAGCAGCTGCACCAGCCGGGATTCATTTTTCAAATGGTAAATTAAATTGCTTAAAAACGGTTAAGTTTTGGTGAAAATGACCTGAGTAATTTAGACATTTCAATAACGGCCCAGAATAATGGCTATCTCAATTCAAAACTAATACAAAGGTGAAACATTCCCTTTAAAGGAAATAGTCCACCTTCAACATTAGTTTTAAACTGAGATAGCAGTTTTGTAGCCCGTGTTGAGAAATCCTTATCTTGACTGTTTTCTTGACTGAAAAGACTCTCCAGCCGAAGATATTCGACTTTTTGGCGAAGGAATGCGGCGCATATATGATATACCGTACCGTCTGCATTCTGCCAGCACTGCATGGAGCATGCGCAGACCAATAACGCACACGATACAATGCATAATTTACAACCTTCTGTCCTGAATTGGCGCGATGCAGGACCATTTTTAAAAAGAAAAAAAGAAACTGTATTAAAAAATATAATGAAATCGTGTTCTGAAATTTTTTCCGAAGGTGAACTATTTCCTTTAAGTGTGTCAGCATCTCCTGCAGTCTGCACCACATATAGTAGAAGTCTGGCATTTTAAACATCCAACAATTGGACAGTGACAGCCGACAGGGGACAGAAGACAGTGATAGTTGGCAGGACATGTTTTTGATTCCAAACGTTGCATTTCGGACTTTAATGATTTGCACACTATTGTGATGCACTAATTGAGTTATTTGTGCTAGCACTGAACATGTTCGAGTTCAGTCAGTCCTTCCACTGTATGCCTGTGCTGTATACAGACGGTACTGCTGAGCCCTAATATTTGCATGCTTAACACAATATTTCTGATTTGTATGCATTTTTTGCAGATCCGGTGCATGTCCGGGACCAACACCGACCTGACGCCGGTGGAGGTGAAGACGCGCATCCGGCTGCTGCTTATGGGCGCGTCACCGGCAGTGGCAGCCGGCTCAAGAAGCCAGCCATCGGGCTCCGGCGCCTCTGTAGTCATGGAGGAGAAGAATCCTGTGTACCTTAGCGCCAGCGTTCTGAAGGACCTCAGGGACGAGGGGGCGGTTACGGATGCTCCGGACGACGACTTGCAGTCCAGCCTGCTCCTGCAAGATGCGCAGACCAACTAAGGACCGACATCTGGTCACCCCGTGGCGGCCAGTCTGTAGTTCGGCCGCGAAGCTCTGGCGTACGTCGCTGGCTTCCTGGCGTACTAGTGCCGCTCCGTGGATAGCAGCCTCGGGGCACTGTGTCCGGCCAGTGTGCTCCCGGCCAAGCTAGCCCAAGAGCTCTGGGTGGATCGAGCGGCTGAACCGGGGAGGCCTGGCTGTGCCGTCACCGCAGTGGCTGGAGCAGGTGGAGGCGTTCGAGGTGGTGTTCGGCGCCATGCACGGCGCCGACATCGACCGCGCCCCCGGGGTCACCAGGCGGCTCAGGGAGGACCTGGAGCGCAAGTACTACCGCATCGACCCTCGGGTGGTGCGAAAGTACGCCGTCACACGGACGCACATCCGCCTGAAGTGGCTGCAAGGCAGCCTGACGGAGTGCCGGGTGAATGAGCGTAACACCAAGCGCATGCGCATGTATGCCCGGTCAGAAGTGTGAGGAACCCACCTGCCAAACTGCCTCGCCACCCTGCCGAGGACATGTTCGTTCGCTGGCCGAGGACCTGTTCGAGCTGCTGGCCTACTACTTCCCGGTGCACTTCACGCCGCCGCCGGACAGCTCGCACGGCGTGACGCGACAGATGCTGGCCGACGCGCTGCACGACTGCCTGGCCGGCACCGGACAGTTCGCAGAGTTCTGCCTGCCGCTGGTGCTGGAGAAGCTCAACTCGGACCTGACGCAGGCCAAGCTGGACGCGCTGGCGCTGCTTCAGCGCTTCTGCGGCGTCTACACTGGCGCCGCACCTGGCGCCGCTGCGGCTGGCGCTGGCCCGGGAGTGTCTGGCGGTACGACAGCCGGAGGTGCAGGCGCGCGCGCTACAGCTGGTGGCGGCTGTGCCAGCGCAGGCCGATCATCAGTGGACGCGCCCCCTGCTGGCCGAGTGTCTGCACCACGCGGCGCAGCGAGGCGGCGATCGGCTGCTGGCCGGCGCGGCACCGCTGCTGGTGGTGCTCTGCGCCGGCGGCCGGGAGCTGGTGCTGGGTGAGGCGTTGCCAGCCCTGCTTGGCCAGCTGGAGGCCGGCGCGGACACTCGGCCGCCGAGCGGCTGGAGACGCTGAGCGTGCTTGGCGGGCTGCTGGCGGACGGCGGCGCGGACGAGTCGCCGGCTGTGGAGCTGCTGCGGCCGCGGCTGGCTGCTGGCCGGGGTGGCCGGCGGAGACCGGCCTCTACAAACGGCCGCGCTCTCCGTGCTCAGCTCCTGCCCCTGGCTGGTGGGCGAGGCGGAGGCGGCACCACTGGCAGAGCACCTGGCCGGTCTGGACACGACGGAGGACGCCGCGGTCCGGGCGGCGGCGCTGACCTTATCGGGGCAGCCGCCGACCGGCACCCCACCACTGTGGTGACGGCTCTGGTGCAACCGCTGCTGACCCAGCTCAACAGAGGTGCGGTGTCGCCGGAGAACCAGGCTGAGCGACAGCTGGCGGCGGTGGTGGCCGGCGTGACCGGGCTGGAGGCGGCGCGCGCCGCCCTGCCACTGCTGCTGGTGCGGCAGGTGCGCGTCAGCCGCGAGGAGGCCACCGCCACCGAGCGCGTGCTGGCCACGGTGACTGACATCGTGGAGCGGACGGCCTCTTCCTTAACGGAGAGGGCGATCACGTGCTGAGCACGCTGGATGAGCGGTGGCACGCCGTGCCGCTCTTCCACGCTGCGCCGTGGCAGCACACGCAGCTGACGGCGCTGCTGGCCGCCGCCCGGCCCAGCGTGGCTGCGCTGCAGCAAGAAATCGTCACCGTGATGCTCGCCAAGCTGGCGCTGAAAAAGCGGCACCCACTGACGGCAGCGCGCGCTGCCAAGATGCTGGCCGTTGTGTTCAATAAGCAGCCCGATGCCAAGACCCACCATCTGCTCAAGAGGCTCACCAAGCCAATGCCAAGATACAAGATAATACCAAGATGGTCCACCGTGTGGCGGCCAGAGCCGCGCGAGCGCGCGCCACCGCAAGTGCGCGCCACCGCAAGCTGGCCCCAATGCTGGTACCGTGCTTATGGGATCGCGCGTTCCGCCATCGGTGTCCGGCCGTCATCAGGCCGTGGCGGCCCGGTCCAGCACATGCGGAGCGACATCGTGATGATGGCCCTAGTGGCCACCGCCACCAGCATTGTGTCGTCTACAAGACACAGTCTATCGCCAATAACCCGAGCAGTTGAGGCGCCCAAAAACTCCAAAGCGTAGTATGCGACATGTTGTTTGTCTTTGCGCACTAATAGATTGCGTGCTGCAGATAGTGGTGAGGTATGCTGTCTGAAAAAGATTGACATATCCGGTGATTTATCAAACTTGAATTTTACTTGCCGTGAGCGCATTGCTGGAGACGAGATGTTTGAGCTTGTATTTGTGCTCGCACGCATCATGTGCTTTTATTGCTATGTAGCAATCGACTCGATGTTTCCACGTGTATTTATGCTTCGTAAAAGCTGCTGATGTATTTGTCACTCACGGTTTCCACGTCTGAATATCGGCGACTTATCACCGATATCGGTCATTCGTTTCGTTTCGTTTGGTTGATATTAGTTTGCGTCATTTGTGTGGGTATGCGCATATGCGTATGTTTTGTTAGGATATAAGTGGCTGGGTGGCAAATTAAATAGGTGACAAATAGTTGAAATAGACGATGATGCGGCATGTAAATGCGTGATATGTAGTAGGCATGCTACTGTTAGCATATGACAGTATAAGATGTCATGTTCTGGTTATGTTCCTATGTTGGTTATTTATTGTTCCTTTTCTTTACTGGCGTGCATATCTTTTGCAACAAAAAAAAAATATGATGTCGATGACCTCTCGCCGACGCATGATTGAAATATACGGCAACGTCTAAATTATCTGGATTGTTTGTACCATTCCCAGACGGTAGAAACTTCTGCAGGAAAAGCAGGACCTTTTTAACCGGGAAGGGAAACACTAACTGGTTGCATCAGCGAAGGCCAAGCTAAAGTATGTGCTTGGAGAGAAATGAGAATATTGCATAAGGTGTAATCTAATTATGGAGACTGTTCGGAGACTGCGGTTGGAATAGGACTTTCGTCGCAGTAATAAGGGTCCATTCAGATGTCAAACTGAAACAAAACTGTAGGTACAGTGGCTGGACAGTGGCATTCCTGCTTTTATATGTATTGCAACGAAAGTATCAACATAATTTCGTAAAAGGTAAAAGGGACTTAATATAAATAGAGACTCGAAAGCAAGGACGGTTTCATATAATCCGTGCGTGCATACTCATGAGCATGACTCATATGAGTCATGACTCATGAGTATGACATGACTCATGAGTATGACATGACTCATGAGTATGACATGACTCATGAGTATGACATGACTCATGAGTATGACATGACTCATGAGTATGACATGACTCATGAGTATGACATGACTCATGAGTATGACATAACTCATGAGTATGACATGACTCATGAGTATGGCATGACTCATGAGTATGACATGACTCATGAGTATGACATGACTCATGAGTATGACATGACTCATGATATAAATAAATACTATATAATAAATAGTATTGATTTAGGTAAGAAGTTATTTGCACTTGTTGACTTTTCTTTTCACAGAAAGGAAAGCCAGCACAAGCCAAATAAATTAATTTAACAACATAGGTTGAATGCTTATTTAGCAATTATAATCAACAGTAGTACTCAGGTCGTTAAATACCGCCACTCGGTGGCCTGGGTGGCCACTAAATTTGCAGCTCTACCGCGGCGGCGCGCTCAATCCCCGAGAAACAGTTTAACCGTACAACAGCTGATTGGAATTTGCGCGTGACGTCACAGGTTGGCGCCCCCGTGACTCCCCCCAGGCCGCCACGACCCGACCGCCGGTCAGCGGCCAGCCGGCCGCCCCGGCGGCGCGGAGCGGCCGGACTCCAGCCCACCGGCCCGCAAAGCCGCGGGTTTCGGGCCTCGTCACCCTATCTTACTTCCCCCTAAATGAAAACGTTACCCGTGTACTCACAATATGACACAAAATATAAGGCATCACTGAGCAGCGCTTAGATCATATCAGAAGCACGAAACGAACGAACCGAACAATGTGGGCCAGCACACAACTCGACGCACAACAAAACAGCGTACATGGTCGCTTAGCGATGAGGTCACCGAAAAACACTAAACACTTCCGACGCACAGGACATCTTGCTGCCGGCTGATGTCTCACTCGTGTCCGCGTCGCGCCGCCTGTCCCAGCCACCGCGGGAGACGAGAGATGATTCTCTGGTTTCGTGAGGTGGACCCCGTCGCCCACGAAGGACCCGGGGTCCACGTTGAAGGCGTCCGGGCTCCCTTCCCTCCGGACTCTCCGGCAGATACGCCTCCCGACAGAGACGTAACGAAGTCCCCGAGTTGCCGAGGTTCTCGCCATCCTAGCGAGGCAGTGATCCGCCTCGAAGGCAGGGGTCTCCTCCCACAGCGTCACGCCGTCCCTCAACAGGCGCGGGGCTGGGCCGACGAGGATTACCGTTGCTCTCGCTATCGTCCAGGCCAGCTCTTGCTCGAGCTGTCCCAGCAGAACCCGGGACATCGAGTCCGGAGTCCCCGCCGTGTCACTGGGATATATATAATTTCCTCCCATCCAGATGATAACAACTCTCTCTGATGATGACGGTGCAGTCAACAGCCATGCCTCGACGGTGCCGCGCCACCGGGGGAGGAAGGCGCTCAGCGTTCCCCCGGTATGGCCTTCGTGGTCAAGGTCCAGAGCCGGTCGACAGCCACAAAGTGGCCCCTCCGGACCATAGAGTTCCCGACCAGCAGGCACGTCCCGCCTCCCTCCGACGGGGCCGGCAATCCGCCAGAACCACCTTTGGGAGGGGACGCACCCCCGGCCGGGACGGACACAACCCCGCCATCTGGCCGGGCCTCCTCCTGCGCGGCATCCAGCGCCGGCGTACCGCCAGCGTCCTCGGTCACCACGGTGGGACCGCGGTCGGATCCACTCGGCAGCGGCGAGACTTCGCCCTGCAGGAGTTGCCGCAAGATATCCTCCTCTTCGTCCGAAGACACGGTCTTTTGGAGAAGAGTTTCATCCACCGTGTCCCCCGGGGCACCACCTGAGCCGCCCGCGATCCTCGGGAAGCCCGGGGCAACCGCCGATGCGCCCGTCACGTTGGGCATCATCGAGCAGCACTGGATCATCTCCTGCAGTTCCCCGATGACGGACCATAGGGCAGTCACCTCCGCACGGCGGACCGCGTGCTCCTATTTCAGGGCACGGCGGAGCCGACCCAGCTCCCTGCGGAACTCAGCAGCGTCCATCTGGAACGGGCCTGAAACTTCTCAGCGGGCTTCGAAACACGTCCCGATCGGGTTATATACATTGGTACCGTAGATTGCCCTGAAACACTAAATTCCCGTCCGGCGGGGCTTGCCGCCGCGCTAAGCATCAGCAAGCGGGAGAGCTCTTCCTCAGAAAGGGCAGTCTCATCATAGCTACCGCCACAGTGCTCAGCACGCTCATCTCGCGCACCAGTCTGACTCGGGATTCCCTGTGTTGAGTGGTTAGGGAACACCACCCATGGCCCGGCTCGACCCGACCAAGGGTTTCAAATGGTTGTGGTGTACTACTCGCACACGACCCGAGTGGTCCCTTATCCGATAGGCCACTTCTCTCCCGGCCGGCCCCACTTTCGCTATGACTGCTGCAGGACCTGTGTACGGGAGCCCGAGTTTTGGCTTTCCGCCGACTGCTGCTATGTGGTCACGAACCCATACCAGGTCACCTTCCCGATACTGAATCACATTTGCTTTTTGGTCATAGCGTCTCGCCGTTTCCCTCGACACCCGCTCTGAACCAGTGCGAACGCGCTGGCGGGCGTCACGCATTGCTTCTAGGCGATCCGCCATGAACGTCTTTGCGGACACCAACTCCGGCGGGGGGGGGGGGGCATATGTAGACTCCAATGGCAGGCGTGGCTCAAAACCGTGCACGAGGAAGAACGGGGAAAACCCGGTCGCACTGTGGACGGAGGAATTGTACGCCATAGAATAGGCTATCACGTTGGCGTCCCAATGCAGCCCCTCTCCGTCGACGTACTTGGTCACCATGTCCTTCAGGGTTCGCATAAATCTCTCGACCATGTTATCGCTCTCAGGGTGGTAGGGCGTGGTCCGCGTCTTTTGGATCCCCAACTTTTTGCACATGAGCTGGAACAGGTTAGATTCAAACTGTCTCCCCTGGTCAGTGTAGAGACGCTCGGGTACCCCGAGGTCATTTACCCAATCCAGGAGTGGTTCCAATACTGTTTCGTTTTTTTTTTTGGTCTGGCATGGGATATATACGGACAAATTTGAAAAAATAGTACATGATCACGAGGGCACATTTGTTTCCTTTTGCTGAGCTCGGCATCTCCGTGATGTCAAGGGCAATCCTTTCAAATGGCCTCGACATCACTTCTGTGATCATCGGTGCTCGTTTCTTCGGCGACGGTCGGTGCCTTCGTTGACAGAGGACACATGCGTCGCAGTAGTTCTTAACGTCCTTGTACATTCCTGGCCAGATGAAGTGAGACTTGAGCCGCAGAGTGGTGCGTGTCCGCCCCATGTGTCCGCTGGTGGCATGTCCGTGGGCAACCGCCATGGCCCATGACTTCGTCTCGCACGTCTGCAGAAACCAGCGTCCGGAATCACTTGTCAGAACAAATTCCTACCACTGCATGTCGCACCTGAACTTGAGCCCAGAGGGTTTTCGCCATTCCCCACTCCCCCAGCTCAGCTGACCCGGGAAGTGTGCGATTTCCATGCCATTCGCGGAGTTGTCTGATCACAGGGTCGTTGTCTTGCGCTTCACGTATCCGTGTTCTGTCATCGGCGTTGGCCATTACGGGACCTCCCGTGTTGTCTCGGTCTGTCTGCCGACGGTTTCTTACCACGGGCATGCAACCCCTCTCGTTGGGCGCCCCGCCCATCTCGTCGGGCGCACCACCCATCTGTGTCTCTGCGTCATGCGTCTGCGTCTTCTGTCCTTGGCTGGAAATTGCCACCCTTGCCTCCTTCTCCAATGAAACTTCCGATGTTTTGGGTTCCGGTCGCCTGGAAAGAGCATCTGCGTTGACGTGGCCCGAGCCCTTCCGTATGGTGACTTTGAAAGCAAACGAACTCAGCTGACAGTCCACCGTCCACGACGACCGGTCCCATCTCGCTCGACCGCGATTGACTGAGGGATGTTCGCCAACGGCTTATGGTCCGTGACAACTTCGAAGCTGGAGCCCACCGTGTATTGGCAGAATCGGCGAATTGCGTGCACGATGGCACAGAGCTCCTTGCCATATGTAGGCCACCGTCTCTGTTGCTTGGAGAGGACCTTGCTCTCATAGGCCACCACCCGCTCCTCTTCTTCGACACGCTCCGCGAGAACAGCGCCTACCGAAGTGTTGCAAGCGTCCGTGTACAACACAAACGTGCCCTTGAAAGTGGGCAGGCGCAGAATGGGTGGTGACGAGAGAAGAGTCCTAAGCTGTTGGAACGCGTCCCGCATTCCCTCAGGCCACTTCAGCGAACCACCTGGAGTCTCCGCTTGTGCCTCTCGCAATGACTTACTGACTTCCGCGTAGTTCTTGATGAAGCGGGAGTAGTACCCAGCCAGCCCGAGGAAGCTTCTCATTTCGTCTTCAGTCGACGGAGCAGGCCAGTTGAGCACTTTCTCGACATTGCGGGAGTCGGGCCGAATGCCGCCCTCAGAGACCATGTGGCCCAGGAAAGTCACCTCCTGTTTAGCAAGATGACACTTCTGTAGTTTGAGCTTCAGTCCAGCAACCCGGACTCTTTGAAACACATCCCTCAGCGTGGCGACGTGCTCTTCTTCGGTCCTGTTGAACAGGATGATGTCGTCTAAGTACACCAGGCAGTTCTTCGTGTCTAACTCGGCGAGCACCAACTCCATGAGCCTTTGGAACGTACCGCTCGCATTCTTTAGTCCCATTGGCATGACCTTGAACTGATGGAGGCCCTTGCCGGTCGTGAATGCAGTTTTCTCACAGTCTTCCTCAGCGCCTGCCAGTCCCTGTTTCCATGTCCAGCGTGGTATACCACCTCGCCCCAGACAGGAAATCGAGTGCGTTATCGATGCGAGGCAAGGGGTGAGCCAGGCCTCGTGACATCCCATGCACGGGCCTCATGTCCACACAAAAACGGAAGCTGCCGTCCTTTTTGCGGGCCAATACAACCGGCGAGCACCATGGGCTGTCACTCTCTTCGATTATTCCGTCCCTCATCATCTGCTGCTTCCGTTGTTCGACCTGGTCTCTCAGTTTGACTGGGACGCGTCGCGGACGTTGTCGAATAGGAGCCGCGTCACTTGTGCCGATCCGGTGTTCCACCAGATGTCCTCCCGATATCCCCAGAGTGCCGACTGAAGATGTCGTGGTACTCTGAGATCAGGAAGCGGAGTTTCTCTTTACCCTCCGGGCTCAGATCGGACTGATTCACATCAAGCCCAGGGACGTCCTTCGCGATACTGTTCGCGTCTCGCGTCTCCAACGGTTCACGGCGTACCGCAACAGCATTAGCCGAAGCGGTATCCTCCACACTTTGACACAGCTCGTACATGTTGTCGTCACGGCCTTCGTTCAGGGAAAAGAATGTCCCGAAGTCTGTCCCTTCTAACAGCCGAGCCTCGTCTGAGCCGGTGTTGTTCAGCCTGACTGGTATCACACCGTCTGCATCCACGCTCACGAGCTCCCTCGGGATCAATACTTCCTCCCGTTCCGAGGTGCTGCTGGGCTCCAGGATACCCTGGAAGGCTACTGCTGGGTGCTTAAAGGAAATAGTTCACCTTCAACATGGGATTTTGAACTGAAATAGCAGTTGTGTAGCCCGTGTTGAGAAATCCTTATCTGCAACTTTTCTTGGCTGAAAAGACTCTCCAGCCGAAGATATTTGACTTTTTGGCGAAGGAATGCGGCGCATATATGATATACCGTACCGTCTGAGAGTGCCAGCACTACCAGGGCGCATGCGCAGACCAATAACGCACACCATAACATTAATAATTTACAACCTTCTGTCCTGAATTGGCGAGATGTAGGACCATTTTTGAAAAGAAAAAAAGAAACTGCATTACAAAATATAATAAAATCGTGTTCTGAAAAATTTCCGAAGGTGAACTATTTCCTTTAACGATAGCTCCATCGACCGGTACTATCTTGGCCGATACGACGCGCACCGACCGTGACGGCACCGCCTCCGCCGCGCACAACATAACCCTGCCCCGACTAGGGCGTAATGTCGTTGTACGACGGCAATGGGATGTCCATTCCTGCCAGTCTGAGCATGCCGCTCTGGTCATCGATAATCCTACTGTACCGGCAGCAGAAGTCACGTCCCAATACAAGGTCGTATACCAATCCCCCGACGATGGCCAGGCTGGAGCAGTTGAACAGTCTCCCTCGCACTTTCAGGGGTACCTCGTGCAGGATGCCAGCGATGCGGAGTGGCTCACCTCCGGCTCCACGTGCGACCTGAGTGGGCGATGACATTTGACAGCCCAACTCTCTCTGGGCTTCTCCCTGCAGACAATCACGCACCATTCAGAAGTCGGCACCCGTGTCGACTAAGGCCCACACGCGTCTGCTCCCCAGAGCAACTTCTACCGCCGCCGCCGTGAGTTGGGACCTGTTTTCCCTCTTGACTGGCACCTGTCCCTCGGTTCCAGCCACCATCAGTTGTCCGACTGCGTTACGCGAGACTCTCTCTGCACGTCGTGACCACCGTGCTGTGGACCCCTGAGGTTCCCCATGAGGTACTGGCATTCCGCCATCCAGTGACCCTGTCTGCCACAGCACATGCAGAACGAGGGAATGAAGGATCGTCATTTCTCGCCCCGCCCTGGGAGTTCCCTTGGGATGTTTGACCCTGTGCTCTATCATCATGATAGCGAGCTGTGTTTCGTGGGTGCTGCTTCAACTCCGGACAGTTCTACGAAAGTGACCCGCCACCCCGCAGTTGTAACATTTCCTTCGCTCATTGTTCACAGGCCGTGGCTCCCCGCGACTCTCCGATACTGTGAGGGCTTGTATGGTTCGACTCATCTCGTTAACTTGTTGCTCCAGGTCGCCCATGCATTCAGCGTTGGTGCCGGCTGCTCCGTCAGCCCCTCGATTCGGTCCTGTGGTGGCAGACATCACTGATGCCGATGTCGCACGTACCGCCTGGAGAGCCTCCTGGCGACAGCGCAATGTCTGTACCAACTGGATAGCCCCATCGAGGGTTACCGGGCTGCGGCTGCAAACCTTACCCTGAGTCCATGTATCCCGCAGACCGCATATAAAACGACTGGTGAGAGAGCCTTCGGCTGTCTTGTCCCCTTCAGCCGCATCGGGATATGCTAGTTTTTCCAATATCCTGATCCTATCTCCGAATTTTTCCTCAGATTCCCCTGCCTCCTGTACGAATCGACTGAGTTCAGCGTGGGCCTGGAGGCGGTTCGCCTTTCCTACCGAACCTAGCGGACAGGGCGGCCTTGGCCGCTGTATATTTGAGCTTGGCCTTTGCAGATAGAGATATCATAGCGTCCAAGGCATCGTCCTCGAGGAGACTCAAAGGCACTGAAGGCGATCTTACTCACTAAAAGTAGTGGTTTGTGTCATAAAATGAGACACCCACGTGTACCACGTGTCACAGTTTTTACCCGAAAATTTCCGGGCCCTGGTAAGAAATAGGAGTTTTGGGTCCATTTGCACAGAGCTGCCCGCTCTGAACGGCTAAAAGCCGTGTAACTACCCGATTACAGCCAATATTCAATTTCACTTAGCCTATGAAATATTGTATGTGACCACAGATATATCAGCTTCTTTTACCACCGTAAGTCCACGGTGCGATATATCACTTGGTGTAGCAATTAATGGCACAGCATACCGCTCAGTATATCATCATATCAAATGTAGGTAAAATGCTTACCGACCGCGCCAAAATGTTGTGAGCCGTCCTTATGCTTCCGCCTCTGTCACACACCTGGCATCTCACTGCACGTCTGTATTCTCTGGCTGCCCGCCTCAGACTCCTCCCAGGCCGCCACGACCCGACCGCCGGTCAGCAGCGGCGGCGTGGAGCGGCCGGATTCCAGCCCACCGGCCCGCAGAGCCGCGGGATTCGGGCCTCGTCACCCTATCACACCCTATCATAGGTATAGGGAAAACTACCTTCATTTCAATATTTGTCATCATACCGCGATGTGCAACCAGGAAAAGGGGTTACCTGACGCTTGGCTCCAATCACGGTCTGGTTCCAATATGAAAATTTCGTTTTCCACGACCTAAAATTAAAATTGTCGGCGTCACATCGGTGGACATCGTCATAACGAAGCCATCGTCATCGTCTTCGGTTCGTCGTAACGCTCAATTTAATGAATAACATTTTTACCTTTTTATCCTCTACAAGGCCTATATTCCTGGGTTTTATCAGGCAAACCCGTACAAAAAA
>JAXIVJ010017622.1:0-25610 GCA_036785665.1 Chirona hameri | reverse complement strand
ACACTTCAGCAGGGAGAGGGAGGACAAACAGACACACTTCAGCAGGGAGAGAGAGGACAGACACACTTCAGCAGGGAGAGGGAGGACAGACAGGCACACTTCAGCAGAGAGAGGGAGGACAGACACACTTCAGCAGGGAGAGGGAGGACAGACACACTTCAGCAGGGAGAGGGAGGACAGACAGATACACTTCAGCAGGGAGAGGGAGGACGGACAGATACACTTCAGCAGGGAGAGGGAGGACAGACGGACACACTTCAGCAGGGCGAGGGAGGACAGACAGACACACTTCAGCAGGGAGAAGGAGGGAGAACAGACACACTTCAGCAGGGAGAGGGAGGACAGACAGACACACTTCAGCAGGGAGAGGGAGGACGGACAGACACACTTCAGCAGGGAGGGGGAGGACAGACAGACACAATTCAGCAGGGAGATGGAGGACAGACAGACACACTTCAGTAGGGAGAGGGAGGACAGACAGACACACTTCAGCAGGGAGAGGGAGGACGGACAGACACACTTCAGCAGGGAGGGGGAGGACAGACAGACACACTTCAGCAGGGAGAGGGAGGACAAACGGACACACTTCAGCAGGGAGAGGGAGGACAGACAAACACACTTCAGCAGGGAGAGGGAGGACAGACAGACACACTTCAGCAGGAAGAGGGAGGACAGACACACTTCAGCAGGGAGAGGGAGGACAGACAGACACACTTCAGCAGGGAGAGGGAGCACAGACAGACACACTTCAGCAGGGAGAGGGAGGACAGACAGACACACTTCAGCAGGGAGAGGGAGGACAGACAGACACACTTCAGCAGGGAGATGCAGGACAGACAGACACACTTCAGCAGGGAGAGGGAGGACAGACACACTTCAGCAGGGAGAGGGAGGACAGACAGACACACTTCAGCAGGGAGATGCAGGACAGACAGACACACTTCAGTAGGGAGAGGGAGGACAGACAGACACACTTCAGCAGGGAGAGGGAGGACAGACAGACACACTTCAGCAGGGAGAGGGAGGACAGACACACTTCAGCAGGGAGAGGGAGGACAGACAGACACACTTCAGCAGGGAGATGCAGGACAGACAGACACACTTCAGTAGGGAGAGGGAGGACAGACAGACACACTTCAGCAGGGAGAGGGAGGACAGACAGACACACTTCAGCAGGGAGAGGGAGGACAGACACACTTCAGCAGGGAGAGGGAGGACAGACAGACACACTTCAGCAGGGAGAGGGAGGACAGACAGACACACTTCAGCAGGGAGAGGGAGGACAGACACACTTCAGCAGGGAGAGGGAGGACAGACAGACACACTTCAGCAGGGAGAGGGAGGACAGACAGACACACTTCAGCAGGGAGAGGGAGGACAGACACACTTCAGCAGGGAGAGGGAGGACAGACAGACACACTTCAGCAGGGAGATGCAGGACAGACAGACACACTTCAGTAGGGAGAGGGAGGACAGACAGACACACTTCAGCAGGGAGAGGGAGGACAGACAGACACACTTCAGCAGGGAGAGGGAGGACAGACAGACACACTTCAGCAGGAAGAGGGAGGACAGACAGACACACTTCAGCAGGGAGAGGGAGGACAGACAGACACACTTCAGCAGGGAGAGGGAGGACAGACAGACACACTTCAGCAGGAAGAGGGAGGACAGACAGACACACTTCAGCAGGGAGAGGGAGGACAGACAGACACACTTCAGCAGGAAGAGGGAGGACAGACAGACACACTTCAGCAGGGAGAGGGAGGACAGACAGACACACTTCAGCAGGGAGATGCAGGACAGACAGACACACTTCAGCAGGGAGAGGGAGGACAGACAGACACACTTCAGCAGGGAGAGGGAGGACAGACAGACACACTTCAGCAGGAAGAGGGAGGACAGACAGACACACTTCAGCAGGGAGAGGGAGGACAGACAGACACACTTCAGCAGGAAGAGGGAGGACAGACAGACACACTTCACCAGGGAGAGGGAGGACAGACAGACACACTTCAGCAGGAAGAGGGAGGACAGACAGACACACTTCAGCAGGGAGAGGGAGGACAGACAGACACACTTCAGCAGGGAGATGCAGGACAGACAGACACACTTCAGCAGGGAGAGGGAGGACAGACAGACACACTTCAGCAGGAAGAGGGAGGACAGACAGACACACTTCAGCAGGGAGAGGGAGGACAGACAGACACACTTCAGCAGGGAGAGGGAGGACAGACAGACACACTTCAGCAGGAAGAGGGAGGACAGACAGACACACTTCAGCAGGGAGAGGGAGGACAGACACACACTTCAGCAGGAAGAGGGAGGACAGACAGACACACTTCAGCAGGGAGAGGGAGGACAGACAGACACACTTCAGCAGGAAGAGGGAGGACAGACAGACACACTTCAGCAGGGAGAGGGAGGACAGACAGACACACTTCAGCAGGGAGAGGGAGGACAGACAGACACACTTCAGCAGGGAGATGCAGGACAGACAGACACACTTCAGCAGGGAGAGGGAGGACAGACAGACACACTTCAGCAGGGAGAGGGAGGACAGACAAACACACTTCAGCAGGGAGAGGGAGGACAGACACACTTCAGTAGGGAGAGGGAGGACAGACAGACACACTTCAGCAGGGAGAGGGAGGACAGACAAACACACTTCAGCAGGGAGAGGAAGGGAGAACAGACACACTTCAGCAGGAA
This sequence comes from Chirona hameri, assembly GCA_036785665.1. Taxonomy (NCBI): domain Eukaryota; kingdom Metazoa; phylum Arthropoda; class Thecostraca; order Balanomorpha; family Balanidae; genus Chirona; species Chirona hameri. The sequence goes on along the minus strand of JAXIVJ010017622.1, from coordinate 22,898 downwards.
GAGGGAGGACAGACAAACACACTTCAGCAGGGAGAGGGAGGACAGACAGACACACTTCAGCAGGGAGAGGGAGGACAGACAGACACACTTCAGCAGGGAGAGGGAGGACAGACAGACACACTTCAGCAGGGAGAGGGAGGACAGACAGACACACTTCAGCAGGGAGAGGGAGGACAGACAGACACACTTCAGCAGGGAGAGGGAGGACAGACAAACACACTTCAGCAGGGAGAGGGAGGACAGACAGACACACTTCAGCAGGGAGAGGGAGGACAGACAGACACACTTCAGCAGGGAGAGGGAGGACAGACAGACACACTTCAGCAGGGAGAGGGAGGACAGACAGACACACTTCAGCAGGGAGATGCAGGACAGACAGACACACTTCAGTAGGGAGAGGGAGGACAGACAGACACACTTCAGCAGGGAGAGGGAGGACAGACAGACACACTTCAGCAGGGAGAGGGAGGACAGACAAACACACTTCAGCAGGGAGAGGGAGGACAGACAGACACACTTCAGCAGGGAGAGGGAGGACAGACAGACACACTTCAGTAGGGAGAGGGAGGACAGACAAACACACTTCAGCAGGGAGAGGGAGGACAGACAGACACACTTCAGCAGGGAGAGGGAGGACAGACAGACACACTTCAGCAGGGAGAGGGAGGACAGACAAACACACTTCAGCAGGGAGAGGGAGGACAGACAGACACACTTCAGCAGGGAGAGGGAGGACAGACAGACACACTTCAGCAGGGAGAGGGAGGACAGACAGACACACTTCAGCAGGGAGAGGGAGGACAGACAGACACACTTCAGCAGGGAGAGGGAGGACAGACAGACACACTTTAGCAGGGAGAGAGAGGACAGACAAACACACTTCAGCAGGGAGAGGGAGGACAGACAGACACACTTCAGCAGGGAGAGGGAGGACAGACAGACACACTTCAGCAGGGAGAGGGAGGACAGACAGACACACTTCAGCAGGGAGAAGGAGGACAGACAGACACACTTCAGCAGGGAGATGAAGGACAGACAGACACACTTCAGTAGGGAGAGGGAGGACAGACAGACCCACTTCAGCAGGGAGAGGGAGGACAGACAGACACACTTCAGCAGGGAGAGGGAGGACAGACGGACACACTTCAGCAGGGAGAGGGAGCACAGACAGACACACTTCAGCAAGTAGAGGGAGGACAGACAAACACACTTCAGCAAGGAAAGGGAGGACAGACATACACACTTCAGCAGGGAGAGGGAGGCCGGACAGACACATTTCAGCAGAGAGAGGGAGGACAGACAGACACACTTCAGCAAGGATAGGGAGGACAGACAGACACACTTCAGCAAGGAGAGGGAGGACAGACATACACACTTCAGCAGGGAGAGGGAGGACATACAGACACACTTCAGCAGGTAGAGGAAGGACAGACACACTTCAGCAGGGAGAGGGAGGACAGACAGACACACTTCAGCAGGGAGAGGGAGGGCAGACACACTTCAGCAGGGAGAGGGAGGACAGACAGACACACTTCAGCAAGGAGAGGAAGGACAGACAGACACACTTCAGCAGGGAGAGGGAGGACAGACAGACACACTTCAGCAGGGAGAGGGAGAACAGACAGACACACTTCAGCAGAGAGAGGGAGGACAGACACACTTCAGCAGGGAGAGGGAGGGAGAACAGACACACTTCAGCAGGGAGAGGGAGGACAGACAGACACACTTCAGCAGGGAGAGGGAGGACAGACGGACACACTTCAGCAAGAAGAGGGAGGACAGACACTTCAGTAGGGAGAGGGAGGACGGACAGACACACTTCAGCAGGGAGAGGAAGGTCAGACAGACACACTTCAGCAGGGAGAGGGAGGACAGACAGACAAACTTCAGTAGGGAGAGGGAGGACAGACACGCTTCAGCAAGGAGAGGCAGCACAGACAGACACACTTCAGCAAGGAGAGGGAGGACAGACATACACACTTCAGCAGGGAGAGGGAGGACAGACAGACACACTTCAGCAGGGAGAGGGAGGACGGACAGACACACTTCAGCAGGGAAAGGGAGGACAGACAGACACACTTCAGCAGAGAGAGGGGGGACAGACAGACACACTTCAGCAAGGAGAGGGAAGACAGACACACTTCAGCAGGGAGAGGGAGGACAGACAGACACACTTCAGCAGGTAGAGGAAGGACAGACACACTTCAGCAGGGAGAGGGAGGACAGACAGACACACTTCAGCAGGGAGAGGGAGGACAGACACACTTCAGCAGGGAGAGGGAGGACAGACAGACACACTTAAGTAGGGGGAGGGAGGACAGACACACTTCAGCAGTGAGAGGGAGAGCAGACAGACACACTTCAGCAGGGAGAGGGAGGACAGACAGACACACTTCAGCAGGGAGAGGGAGGAAAGAAAGACACACTTCAGCAGATAGAGGGAGGACGGAAAGACACACTTCAGCAGGGAGAGGGAGGACGGACAGATACTTCAGCAGTGAGAGGGAGAGCAGACAGACACACTTCAGCAGGGAGAGGGAGGACAGACAGACACACTTCAGCAGGGAGAGGAAGGACAGACACACTTCAGCAGGGAGAGGGAGAGCAGACAGACACACTTCAGCAGGGAGAGGGAGGACAGACAGACACACTTCAGCACGGAGAGGGGGACAGACAGACACACTTCAGTAGGGAGAGGGAGGACAGACACACTTCAGCAGTGAGAGGGAGAGCTGACAGACACACTTCAGCAGCGAGAGGGAGGACAGACAGACACTCTTCAGCAGGGAGAGGGAGGACAGACAGACACACTTCAGCAGGGAGAGGGGGATGTACAGACACACTTCAGCAGGGAGAGGGGGACAGACATACACACTTCAGCAGGGAGTGGGATGACAGACACACTTCAGCAGTGAGAGGGAGAGCAGACAGACACACTTCAGCAGGGAGAGGGAGGACAGACACACTTCAGCAGGGAGAGGGAGGCCGGACAGACACACTTCAGCAGGGAGAGGGAGGACAGACAGACACACTTCAGCAGGGAGAGGGAGGGCAGACCGACACACTTCAGCAGGGAGAGGGAGGACAGACAGACACACGTCAGCAGGGAGAGGAAGGACAGACAGACACACTTCAGCAGGGAGAGGGAGGACAAACAGACACACTTCAGCAGGGAGAGGGAGGACAAACAGACACACTTCAGCAGGGAGAGGGAGGACAGACGGACACACTTCAGCAGGGAAAGAGAGGTCAGACAGACACACTTCAGCAGAGAGAGGGAGGACAGGCCGACACACTTCAGCAGGCAGAGGGAGGACGGACAGAGACACTTCAGCAGGGAGAGGTAGGACAGACACACTTCAGCAGGGAGAGGGAGGATGGACCGTCACACTTCAGCAGGGAGAAGGAGGACAGACAGATACACTTCAGCAGGGAGAGGGAGGACAGACAGACACACTTCAGCAGGGCGAGGGGGGACAGACATACACACTTCAGCAGGGAGAGGAAGGACAGACACACTTCAGCAGGGAGAGGGAGGACAGACACACTTCAGCAGGGAGATGGAGGACGGACAAGCACACTTCAGTAGGGAGAGGTAGGACAGACACACTTCAGCAGGGAGAGGGAGGACAGACACACTTCAGCAGGGAGAGGGAGGACATACACACTTCAGCAGGGAGAGGGAGGACAGACAGACACACTTCAGCAGGGAGAGGAAGGACAAGCACACTTCAGTAGGGAGAGGTAGGACAGACACACTTCAGCAGGGAGAGGGAAGACAGACACACTTCAGCAGGGAGAGGGAGGACAGACACACTTCAGCAGGGAGAGGAAGTACAGACAGACACACTTCAGCAGGGAGAGGGAGGACAGACAGACACTCTTCAGCAGGGAGAGGGAGAACAGACAGACACACTTCAGCAGGGAGAGGGGGATGTACAGACACACTTCAGCAGGGAGAGGGGGACAGACAGACACACTTCAGCAGGGAGTGGGATGACAGACACCCTTCAGCAGTGAGAGGGAGAGCAGACAGACACACTTCAGCATGGAGATGGAGGACAGACACACTTCACCAGGAAAGGAGAAGACAGACAGACACGCTTCAGCAGGGAGACGGAGGATGGACAGACACACTTCAGCAGGGAGAGGGAGGACAGACAGACACACTTCAGCAGGGAGAGAGAGGAGAGAGGATAGACATACACACTTACAGCAGGGAGAGGGGGACGGACACACTTCAGCAGGGAGAGGGGAGGACAGACAGACACACTTCAGCAGGGAGAGGGAGGACAGACACACTTCAGCAGGGAGAGGGAGGCCGGACAGACACACTCAGCAGGGAGAGGGAGGACAGACAGACATACTTCAGCAGGGAGAGGGAGGGCAGACCGACACACTTCAGCAGGGAGAGGGAGGACAGACATACACACTTCAGCAGGGAGAGGAAGGACAGACAGACCACACTTCAGCAGGGAGAGGGAGGACAAACAGACACACTTCAGCAGGGAGAGAGAGGACAGACACACTTCAGCAGGGAGAGGGAGGACAGACAGGCACACTTCAGCAGAGAGAGGGAGGACAGACACACTTCAGCAGGGAGAGGGAGGACAGACACACTTCAGCAGGGAGAGGGAGGACAGACAGATACACTCAGCAGGGAGAGGGAGGACGGACAGATACACTTCAGCAGGGAGAGGGAGGACAGACGGACACACTTCAGCAGGGCGAGGGAGGACAGACAGACACACTCAGCAGGGAGAAGGAGGGAGAACAGACACACTTCAGCAGGGAGAGGGAGGACAGACAGACACACTTCAGCAGGGAGAGGGAGGACGGACAGACACACTTCAGCAGGGAGGGGGAGGACAGACAGACACAATTCAGCAGGGAGATGGAGGACAGGACAGACACACTTCAGTAGGGAGAGGAGGACAGACACTCAGCAGGGAGAGGGAGACGGACAGACACACTTCAGCAGGGAGGGGGAGGACAGGACAGACACACTTCAGCAGGGAGAGGGAGGACAAACGGACCACTTCAGCAGGGAGAGGGAGGACAGACAAACACACTCAGCAGGGAGAGGGAGGAGACAGAGACAGACACACTTCAGCAGGGAGAGGGAGGACAGACAGACACACTTCAGCAGGAAGAGGGAGGACAGACAGACACACTTCAGCAGGGAGAGGGAGGACAGACAGACACACTTCAGCAGGGAGAGGGAGGACAGACAGACACACTTCAGCAGGAAGAGGGAGGACAGACAGACACACTTCAGCAGGGAGAGGGAGGACAGACAGACACACTTCAGCAGGAAGAGGGAGGACAGACAGACACACTTCAGCAGGGAGAGGGAGGACAGACAGACACACTTCAGCAGGGAGATGCAGGACAGACAGACACACTTCAGCAGGGAGAGGGAGGACAGACAGACACACTTCAGCAGGGAGAGGGAGGACAGACAGACACACTTCAGCAGGAAGAGGGAGACAGACAGACACACTTCAGCAGGGAGAGGGAGGACAGACAGACACACTTCAGCAGGAAAGAGGGAGGACAGACAGACACACTTCACCAGGGAGAGGGAGGACAGACAGACACACTTCAGCAGAAGAGGGAGGACAGACAGACACACTTCAGCAGGGAGAGGGAGGACAGACAGACACACTTCAGCAGGGAGATGCAGGACAGACAGACACACTTCAGCAGGGAGAGGGAGGACAGACAGACACACTCAGCAGGAAGAGGGAGGACAGACAGACACACTTCAGCAGGGAGAGGGAGGACAGACAGACACACTTCAGCAGGGAGAGGGAGGACAGACAGACACACTCAGCAGGAAGAGGGAGGACAGACAGACACACTTCAGCAGGGAGAGGGAGGACAGACAGACACACTTCAGCAGGAAGAGGGAGGACAGACAGACACACTTCAGCAGGAGAGGGAGGACAGACAGACACACTTCAGCAGGAAGAGGGAGGACAGACAGACACACTTCAGCAGGGAGAGGGAGGACAGACAGACACACTTCAGCAGGGAGAGGGAGGACAGACAGACACACTTCAGCAGGGAGATGCAGGACAGACAGACACACTTCAGCAGGGAGAGGGAGGACAGACAGACACACTTCAGCAGGGAGAGGGAGGACAGACAAACACACTTCAGCAGGGAGAGGGAGGACAGACACACTTCAGTAGGGAGAGGGAGGACAGACAGACACACTTCAGCAGGGAGAGGGAGGACAGACAAACACACTTCAGCAGGGAGAGGAAGGGAGAACAGACACACTTCAGCAGGAAGAGGGAGGACAGACAAACACACTTCAGCAGGGAGAGGGGAGGACAGACAGACACACTCAGCAGGGAGAGGGAGGACAGACAGACACACTTCAGCAGGGAGAGGGAGGACAGACAGACACACTTCAGCAGGGAGAGGGAGGACAGACAGACACACTTCAGCAGGGAGAGGGAGGACAGACAGACACACTTCAGCAGGGAGAGGGAGGACAGACAAACACACTTCAGCAGGGAGAGGGAGGACAGACAGACACACTTCAGCAGGGAGAGGGAGGGACAGACAGACACACTTCAGCAGGGAGAGGGAGGACAGACAGACACACTTCAGCAGGAGAGGAGGACAGACAGACACACTTCAGCAGGGAGATGCAGGACAGACAGACACACTTCAGTAGGGAGAGGGAGGACAGACAGACACACTTCAGCAGGGAGAGGGAGGACAGACAGACACACTTCAGCAGGGAGAGGGAGGACAGACAAACACACTTCAGCAGGGAGAGGGAGGGACAGACAGACACACTTCAGCAGGGAGAGGGAGGACAGACAGACACACTTCAGCAGGGAGAGGGGAGGACAGACAAACACACTTCAGCAGGGAGAGGGAGGACAGACAGACACACTTCAGCAGGGAGAGGGAGGACAGACAGACACACTTCAGCAGGGAGAGGGAGGACAGACAAACACACTTCAGCAGGGAGAGGGGATGTACAGACACACTTCAGCAGGGAGAGGGGGACAGACATACACACTTCAGCAGGGAGTGGGATGACAGACACACTTCAGCAGTGAGAGGGAGAGCAGACAGACACACTTCAGCAGGGAGAGGGAGGACAGACACACTTCAGCAGGGAGAGGGAGGCCGGACAGACACACTTCAGCAGGGAGAGGGAGGACAGACAGACACACTTCAGCAGGGAGAGGGAGGGCAGACCGACACACTTCAGCAGGGAGAGGGAGGACAGACAGACACACGTCAGCAGGGAGAGGAAGGACAGACAGACACACTTCAGCAGGGAGAGGGAGGACAAACAGGACACACTTCAGCAGGGAGAGGGAGGACAAACAGACACACTTCAGCAGGGAGAGGGAGGACAGACGGACACACTTCAGCAGGGAAAGAGAGGTCAGACAGACACACTTCAGCAGAGAGAGGGAGGACAGGCCGACACCACTTCAGCAGGCAGAGGGAGGACGGACAGAGACACTTCAGCAGGGAGAGGTAGGACAGACACACTTCAGCAGGGAGAGGGAGGATGGACCGTCACACTTCAGCAGGGAGAAGGAGGACAGACAGATACACTTCAGCAGGGAGAGGGAGGACAGACAGACACACTTCAGCAGGGCGAGGGGGGACAGACATACACACTTCAGCAGGGAGAGGAAGGACAGACACACTTCAGCAGGGAGAGGGAGGACAGACACACTTCAGCAGGGAGATGGAGGACGGACAAGCACACTTCAGTAGGGAGAGGTAGGACAGACACACTTCAGCAGGGAGAGGGAGGACAGACACACTTCAGCAGGGAGAGGGAGGGACATACACACTTCAGCAGGGAGAGGGAGGACAGACAGACACACTTCAGCAGGAGAGGAAGGACAAGCACACTTCAGTAGGGAGAGGTAGGACAGACACACTTCAGCAGGGAGAGGGAAGACAGACACACTTCAGCAGGGAGAGGGAGGACAGACACACTTCAGCAGGGAGAGGAAGTACAGACAGACACACTTCAGCAGGGAGAGGGAGGACAGACAGACACTCTTCAGCAGGGAGAGGGAGAACAGACAGACACACTTCAGCAGGGAGAGGGGGATGTACAGACACACTTCAGCAGGGAGAGGGGGACAGACAGACACACTTCAGCAGGGAGTGGGATGACAGACACCCTTCAGCAGTGAGAGGGAGAGCAGACAGACACACTTCAGCATGGAGATGGAGGACAGACACACTTCACCAGGAAAGGAGAAGACAGACAGACACGCTTCAGCAGGGAGACGGAGGATGGACAGACACACTTCAGCAGGGAGAGGGAGGACAGACAGACACACTTCAGCAGGGAGAGAGAGGATAGACATACACACTTCAGCAGGGAGAGGGGGACGGACACACTTCAGCAGGGAGAGGGAGGACAGACAGACACACTTCAGCAGGGAGAGGGAGGACAGACACACTTCAGCAGGGAGAGGGAGGCCGGACAGACACACTTCAGCAGGGAGAGGGAGGACAGACAGACATACTTCAGCAGGGAGAGGGAGGGCAGACCGACACACTTCAGCAGGGAGAGGGAGGACAGACATACACACTTCATCAGGGAGAGGAAGGACAGACAGACACACTTCAGCAGGGAGAGGGAGGACAAACAGACACACTTCAGCAGGGAGAGAGAGGACAGACACACTTCAGCAGGGAGAGGGAGGACAGACAGGCACACTTCAGCAGAGAGAGGGAGGACAGACACACTTCAGCAGGGAGAGGGAGGACAGACACACTTCAGCAGGGAGAGGGAGGACAGACAGATACACTTCAGCAGGGAGAGGGAGGACGGACAGATACACTTCAGCAGGGAGAGGGAGGACAGACGGACACACTTCAGCAGGGCGAGGGAGGACAGACAGACACACTTCAGCAGGGAGAAGGAGGGAGAACAGACACACTTCAGCAGGGAGAGGGAGGACAGACAGACACACTTCAGCAGGGAGAGGGAGGACGGACAGACACACTTCAGCAGGGAGGGGGAGGACAGACAGACACAATTCAGCAGGGAGATGGAGGACAGACAGACACACTTCAGTAGGGAGAGGGAGGACAGACAGACACACTTCAGCAGGGAGAGGGAGGACGGACAGACACACTTCAGCAGGGAGGGGGAGGACAGACAGACACACTTCAGCAGGGAGAGGGAGGACAAACGGACACACTTCAGCAGGGAGAGGGAGGACAGACAAACACACTTCAGCAGGGAGAGGGAGGACAGACAGACACACTTCAGCAGGGAGAGGGAGGACAGACAGACACACTTCAGCAGGAAGAGGGAGGACAGACAGACACACTTCAGCAGGGAGAGGGAGGACAGACAGACACACTTCAGCAGGGAGAGGGAGGACAGACAGACACACTTCAGCAGGAAGAGGGAGGACAGACAGACACACTTCAGCAGGGAGAGGGAGGACAGACAGACACACTTCAGCAGGAAGAGGGAGGACAGACAGACACACTTCAGCAGGGAGAGGGAGGACAGACAGACACACTTCAGCAGGGAGATGCAGGACAGACAGACACACTTCAGCAGGGAGAGGGAGGACAGACAGACACACTTCAGCAGGGAGAGGGAGGACAGACAGACACACTTCAGCAGGAAGAGGGAGGACAGACAGACACACTTCAGCAGGGAGAGGGAGGACAGACAGACACACTTCAGCAGGAAGAGGGAGGACAGACAGACACACTTCACCAGGGAGAGGGAGGACAGACAGACACACTTCAGCAGGAAGAGGGAGGACAGACAGACACACTTCAGCAGGGAGAGGGAGGACAGACAGACACACTTCAGCAGGGAGATGCAGGACAGACAGACACACTTCAGCAGGGAGAGGGAGGACAGACAGACACACTTCAGCAGGAAGAGGGAGGACAGACAGACACACTTCAGCAGGGAGAGGGAGGACAGACAGACACACTTCAGCAGGGAGAGGGAGGACAGACAGACACACTTCAGCAGGAAGAGGGAGGACAGACAGACACACTTCAGCAGGGAGAGGGAGGACAGACAGACACACTTCAGCAGGAAGAGGGAGGACAGACAGACACACTTCAGCAGGGAGAGGGAGGACAGACAGACACACTTCAGCAGGAAGAGGGAGGACAGACAGACACACTTCAGCAGGGAGAGGGAGGACAGACAGACACACTTCAGCAGGGAGAGGGAGGACAGACAGACACACTTCAGCAGGGAGATGCAGGACAGACAGACACACTTCAGCAGGGAGAGGGAGGACAGACAGACACACTTCAGCAGGGAGAGGGAGGACAGACAAACACACTTCAGCAGGGAGAGGGAGGACAGACACACTTCAGTAGGGAGAGGGAGGACAGACAGACACACTTCAGCAGGGAGAGGGAGGACAGACAAACACACTTCAGCAGGGAGAGGAAGGGAGAACAGACACACTTCAGCAGGAAGAGGGAGGACAGACAAACACACTTCAGCAGGGAGAGGGAGGACAGACAGACACACTTCAGCAGGGAGAGGGAGGACAGACAGACACACTTCAGCAGGGAGAGGGAGGACAGACAGACACACTTCAGCAGGGAGAGGGAGGACAGACAGACACACTTCAGCAGGGAGAGGGAGGACAGACAGACACACTTCAGCAGGGAGAGGGAGGACAGACAAACACACTTCAGCAGGGAGAGGGAGGACAGACAGACACACTTCAGCAGGGAGAGGGAGGACAGACAGACACACTTCAGCAGGGAGAGGGAGGACAGACAGACACACTTCAGCAGGGAGAGGGAGGACAGACAGACACACTTCAGCAGGGAGATGCAGGACAGACAGACACACTTCAGTAGGGAGAGGGAGGACAGACAGACACACTTCAGCAGGGAGAGGGAGGACAGACAGACACACTTCAGCAGGGAGAGGGAGGACAGACAAACACACTTCAGCAGGGAGAGGGAGGACAGACAGACACACTTCAGCAGGGAGAGGGAGGACAGACAGACACACTTCAGCAGGGAGAGGGAGGACAGACAAACACACTTCAGCAGGGAGAGGGAGGACAGACAGACACACTTCAGCAGGGAGAGGGAGGACAGACAGACACACTTCAGCAGGGAGAGGGAGGACAGACAAACACACTTCAGCAGGGAGAGGGAGGACAGACAGACACACTTCAGCAGGGAGAGGGAGGACAGACAGACACACTTCAGCAGGGAGAGGGAGGACAGACAGACACACTTCAGCAGGGAGAGGGAGGACAGACAGACACACTTCAGCAGGGAGAGGGAGGACAGACAGACACACTTTAGCAGGGAGAGGGAGGACAGACAAACACACTTCAGCAGGGAGAGGGAGGACAGACAGACACACTTCAGCAGGGAGAGGGAGGACAGACAGACACACTTCAGCAGGGAGAGGGAGGACAGACAGACACACTTCAGCAGGGAGAAGGAGGACAGACAGACACACTTCAGCAGGGAGATGCAGGACAGACAGACACACTTCAGTAGGGAGAGGGAGGACAGACAGACCCACTTCAGCAGGGAGAGGGAGGACAGACAGACACACTTCAGCAGGGAGAGGGAGGACAGACGGACACACTTCAGCAGGGAGAGGGAGCACAGACAGACACACTTCAGCAAGTAGAGGGAGGACAGACAAACACACTTCAGCAAGGAAAGGGAGGACAGACATACACACTTCAGCAGGGAGAGGGAGGACAGACAGACACATTTCAGCAGGGAGAGGGAGGACAGACAGGCACACTTCAGCAGGGAGAGGGAGGCCGGACAGACACATTTCAGCAGAGAGAGGGAGGACAGACAGACACACTTCAGCAAGGATAGGGAGGACAGACAGACACACTTCAGCAAGGAGAGGGAGGACAGACATACACACTTCAGCAGGGAGAGGGAGGACATACAGACACACTTCAGCAGGTAGAGGAAGGACAGACACACTTCAGCAGGGAGAGGGAGGACAGACAGACACACTTCAGCAGGGAGAGGGAGGGCAGACACACTTCAGCAGGGAGAGGGAGGACAGACAGACACACTTCAGCAAGGAGAGGAAGGACAGACAGACACACTTCAGCAGGGAGAGGGAGGACAGACAGACACACTTCAGCAGGGAGAGGGAGGACAGACGGACACACTTCAGCAAGAAGAGGGAGGACAGACACTTCAGTAGGGAGAGGGAGGACGGACAGACACACTTCAGCAGGGAGAGGAAGGTCAGACAGACACACTTCAGCAGGGAGAGGGAGGACAGACAGACAAACTTCAGTAGGGAGAGGGAGGACAGACACGCTTCAGCAAGGAGAGGCAGCACAGACAGACACACTTCAGCAAGGAGAGGGAGGACAGACATACACACTTCAGCAGGGAGAGGGAGGACAGACAGACACACTTCAGCAGGGAGAGGGAGGACGGACAGACACACTTCAGCAGGGAAAGGGAGGACAGACAGACACACTTCAGCAGAGAGAGGGGGGACAGACAGACACACTTCAGCAAGGAGAGGGAAGACAGACACACTTCAGCAGGGAGAGGGAGGACAGACAGACACACTTCAGCAGGTAGAGGAAGGACAGACACACTTCAGCAGGGAGAGGGAGGACAGACAGACACACTTCAGCAGGGAGAGGGAGGACAGACACACTTCAGCAGGGAGAGGGAGGACAGACAGACACACTTAAGTAGGGGGAGGGAGGACAGACACACTTCAGCAGTGAGAGGGAGAGCAGACAGACACACTTCAGCAGGGAGAGGGAGGACAGACAGACACACTTCAGCAGGGAGAGGGAGGAAAGAAAGACACACTTCAGCAGATAGAGGGAGGACGGAAAGACACACTTCAGCAGGGAGAGGGAGGACGGACAGATACTTCAGCAGTGAGAGGGAGAGCAGACAGACACACTTCAGCAGGGAGAGGGAGGACAGACAGACACACTTCAGCAGGGAGAGGAAGGACAGACACACTTCAGCAGGGAGAGGGAGAGCAGACAGACACACTTCAGCAGGGAGAGGGAGGACAGACAGACACACTTCAGCACGGAGAGGGGGACAGACAGACACACTTCAGTAGGGAGAGGGAGGACAGACACACTTCAGCAGTGAGAGGGAGAGCTGACAGACACACTTCAGCAGCGAGAGGGAGGACAGACAGACACTCTTCAGCAGGGAGAGGGAGGACAGACAGACACACTTCAGCAGGGAGAGGGGGATGTACAGACACACTTCAGCAGGGAGAGGGGGACAGACATACACACTTCAGCAGGGAGTGGGATGACAGACACACTTCAGCAGTGAGAGGGAGAGCAGACAGACACACTTCAGCAGGGAGAGGGAGGACAGACACACTTCAGCAGGGAGAGGGAGGCCGGACAGACACACTTCAGCAGGGAGAGGGAGGACAGACAGACACACTTCAGCAGGGAGAGGGAGGGCAGACCGACACACTTCAGCAGGGAGAGGGAGGACAGACAGACACACGTCAGCAGGGAGAGGAAGGACAGACAGACACACTTCAGCAGGGAGAGGGAGGACAAACAGACACACTTCAGCAGGGAGAGGGAGGACAAACAGACACACTTCAGCAGGGAGAGGGAGGACAGACGGACACACTTCAGCAGGGAAAGAGAGGTCAGACAGACACACTTCAGCAGAGAGAGGGAGGACAGGCCGACACACTTCAGCAGGCAGAGGGAGGACGGACAGAGACACTTCAGCAGGGAGAGGTAGGACAGACACACTTCAGCAGGGAGAGGGAGGATGGACCGTCACACTTCAGCAGGGAGAAGGAGGACAGACAGATACACTTCAGCAGGGAGAGAGAGGACAGACAGACACACTTCAGCAGGGCGAGGGGGGACAGACATACACACTTCAGCAGGGAGAGGAAGGACAGACACACTTCAGCAGGGAGAGGGAGGACAGACACACTTCAGCAGGGAGATGGAGGACGGACAAGCACACTTCAGTAGGGAGAGGTAGGACAGACACACTTCAGCAGGGAGAGGGAGGACAGACACACTTCAGCAGGGAGAGGGAGGACATACACACTTCAGCAGGGAGAGGGAGGACAGACAGACACACTTCAGCAGGGAGAGGAAGGACAAGCACACTTCAGTAGGGAGAGGTAGGACAGACACACTTCAGCAGGGAGAGGGAAGACAGACACACTTCAGCAGGGAGAGGGAGGACAGACACACTTCAGCAGGGAGAGGAAGTACAGACAGACACACTTCAGCAGGGAGAGGGAGGACAGACAGACACTCTTCAGCAGGGAGAGGGAGAACAGACAGACACACTTCAGCAGGGAGAGGGGGATGTACAGACACACTTCAGCAGGGAGAGGGGGACAGACAGACACACTTCAGCAGGGAGTGGGATGACAGACACCCTTCAGCAGTGAGAGGGAGAGCAGACAGACACACTTCAGCATGGAGATGGAGGACAGACACACTTCACCAGGAAAGGAGAAGACAGACAGACACGCTTCAGCAGGGAGAGGGAGGATGGACAGACACACTTCAGCAGGGAGAGGGAGGACAGACAGACACACTTCAGCAGGGAGAGAGAGGATAGACATACACACTTCAGCAGGGAGAGGGGGACGGACACACTTCAGCAGGGAGAGGGAGGACAGACAGACACACTTCAGCAGGGAGAGGGAGGACAGACACACTTCAGCAGGGAGAGGGAGGCCGGACAGACACACTTCAGCAGGGAGAGGGAGGACAGACAGACATACTTCAGCAGGGAGAGGGAGGGCAGACCGACACACTTCAGCAGGGAGAGGGAGGACAGACATACACACTTCAGCAGGGAGAGGAAGGACAGACAGACACACTTCAGCAGGGAGAGGGAGGACAAACAGACACACTTCAGCAGGGAGAGAGAGGACAGACACACTTCAGCAGGGAGAGGGAGGACAGACAGGCACACTTCAGCAGGGAGAGGGAGGACAGACACACTTCAGCAGGGAGAGGGAGGACAGACACACTTCAGCAGGGAGAGGGAGGACAGACAGATACACTTCAGCAGGGAGAGGGAGGACGGACAGATACACTTCAGCAGGGAGAGGGAGGACAGACGGACACACTTCAGCAGGGCGAGGGAGGACAGACAGACACACTTCAGCAGGGAGAAGGAGGGAGAACAGACACACTTCAGCAGGGAGAGGGAGGACAGACAGACACACTTCAGCAGGGAGAGGGAGGACGGACAGACACACTTCAGCAGGGAGGGGGAGGACAGACAGACACAATTCAGCAGGGAGATGGAGGACAGACAGACACACTTCAGTAGGGAGAGGGAGGACAGACAGACACACTTCAGCAGGGAGAGGGAGGACGGACAGACACACTTCAGCAGGGAGGGGGAGGACAGACAGACACACTTCAGCAGGGAGAGGGAGGACAAACGGACACACTTCAGCAGGGAGAGGGAGGACAGACAAACACACTTCAGCAGGGAGAGGGAGGACAGACAGACACACTTCAGCAGGGAGAGGGAGGACAGACAGACACACTTCAGCAGGGAGAGGGAGGACAGACAGACACACTTCAGCAGGGAGAGGGAGGACAGACAGACACACTTCAGCAGGGAGATGCAGGACAGACAGACACACTTCAGTAGGGAGAGGGAGGACAGACAGACACACTTCAGCAGGGAGAGGGAGGACAGACAGACACACTTCAGCAGGGAGAGGGAGGACAGACAAACACACTTCAGCAGGGAGAGGGAGGACAGACAGACACACTTCAGCAGGGAGAGGGAGGACAGACAGACACACTTCAGCAGGGAGAGGGAGGACAGACAGACACACTTCAGCAGGGAGAGGGAGGACAGACAAACACACTTCAGCAGGGAGAGGGAGGACAGACAGACACACTTCAGCAGGGAGAGGGAGGACAGACAAACACACTTCAGCAGGGAGAGGGAGGACAGACAGACACACTTCAGCAGGGAGAGGGAGGACAGACAGACACACTTCAGCAGGGAGATGCAGGACAGACAGACACACTTCAGTAGGGAGAGGGAGGACAGACAGACACACTTCAGCAGGGAGAGGGAGGACAGACAGACACACTTCAGCAGGGAGAGGGAGGACAGACACACTTCAGCAGGGAGAGGGAGGACATACACACTTCAGCAGGGAGAGGGAGGACAGACAGACACACTTCAGCAGGGAGAGGGAGGACAAGCACACTTCAGTAGGGAGAGGTAGGACAGACACACTTCAGCAGGGAGAGGGAAGACAGACACACTTCAGCAGGGAGAGGGAGGACAGACACACTTCAGCAGGGAGAGGAAGGACAGACAGACACACTTCAGCAGGGAGAGGGAGGACAGACAGACACTCTTCAGCAGGGAGAGGGAGAACAGACAGACACACTTCAGCAGGGAGAGGGGGATGTACAGACACACTTCAGCAGGGAGAGGGGGACAGACAGACACACTTCAGCAGGGAGGGGGATGACAGACACCCTTCAGCAGTGAGAGGGAGAGCAGACAGACACACTTCAGCAGGGAGAGGGAGGACAGACACACTTCAGCAGGGAGAGGGAGGACAGACAGGCACTCTTCAGCAGGGAGAGGGAGGACAGACAGACACACTTCAGCAGGGAGTGGGATGACAGAAACCCTTCAGCAGTGAGAGGGAGAGCAGACAGACACACTTCAGCAGGGAGAGGGAGGACATACAGACACACTTCAGCAGGGAGAGGGAGGACAGGCACACTTCAGCGGGGAGAGGGAGGACAGACAGACACACTTCAGCATGGAGATGGAGGACAGACACACTTCACCAGGAAAGGGGAAGACAGACAGACACGCTTCAGCAGGGAGAGGGAGGATGGACAGACACACTTCAGGAGGGAGAGGGAGGACAGACAGACACACTTCAGCAGGGAGAGGGAGGACAGACATACACACTTCGGCAGGGAGAGGGGGCCGGACACATTTCAGCAGGGAGAGGGAGGACAGACAGACACACTTCAGCAGGGAGAGGGAGGACAGACACACTTCAGCAGGGAGAGGGAGGCCGGACAGACACACTTCAGCAGGGAGAGGGAGGACAGACAGACACACTTCAGCAGGGAGAGGGAGGGCAGACCGACACACTTCAGCAGGGAGAGGGAGGACAGACAGACACACTTCAGCAGGGAGAGGGAGGACAGACAGACACACTTCAGCAGGGAGAGGGAGGACAGACAGACACACTTCAGCAGGGAGAGGGAGGACAGACAGACACACTTCAGCAGGAAGAGGGAGGACAGACAAACACACTTCAGCAGGGAGAGGGAGGACAGACAGACACACTTCAGCAGGGAGAGGGATGACAGACAGACACACTTCAGCAGGGAGAGGGACGACAGACAGACACACTTCAGCAGGGAGAGGGAGAACAGGCACACTTCAGCGGGGAGAGGGAGGACAGACAGACACACTTCAGCATGGAGATGGAGGACAGACACACTTCACCAGGAAAGGGGAAGACAGACAGACACGCTTCAGCAGGGAGAGGGAGGATGGACAGACACACTTCAGGAGGGAGAGGGAGGACAGACAGACACACTTCAGCAGGGAGAGGGAGGACAGACATACACACTTCGGCAGGGAGAGGGGGCCGGACACATTTCAGCAGGGAGAGGGAGGACAGACAGACACACTTCAGCAGGGAGAGGGAGGACAGACAGACACACTTCAGCAGGGAGAGGGAGGACAGACAGACACACTTCAGCAGGGAGAGGGAGGACAGACAGACACACTTCAGCAGGGAGAGGGAGGACAGACAGACACACTTCAGCAGGGAGAGGGAGGACAGACAGACACACTTCAGCAGGGAGAGGGAGGACAGACAAACACACTTCAGCAGGGAGAGGGAGGACAGACAGACACACTTCAGCAGGGAGAGGGAGGACAGACAGACACACTTCAGCAGGGAGAGGGAGGACAGACAGACACACTTCAGCAGGGAGAGGGAGGACAGACAGACACACTTCAGCAGGGAGATGCAGGACAGACAGACACACTTCAGTAGGGAGAGGGAGGACAGACAGACACACTTCAGCAGGGAGAGGGAGGACAGACAGACACACTTCAGCAGGGAGAGGGAGGACAGACAAACACACTTCAGCAGGGAGAGGGAGGACAGACAGACACACTTCAGCAGGGAGAGGGAGGACAGACAGACACACTTCAGTAGGGAGAGGGAGGACAGACAAACACAATTCAGCAGGGAGAGGGAGGACAGACAGACACACTTCAGCAGGGAGAGGGAGGACAGACAGACACACTTCAGCAGGGAGAGGGAGGACAGACAAACACACTTCAGCAGGGAGAGGGAGGACAGACAGACACACTTCAGCAGGGAGAGGGAGGACAGACAGACACACTTCAGCAGGGAGAGGGAGGACAGACAGACACACTTCAGCAGGGAGAGGGAGGACAGACAGACACACTTCAGCAGGGAGAGGGAGGACAGACAGACACACTTTAGCAGGGAGAGGGAGGACAGACAAACACACTTCAGCAGGGAGAGGGAGGACAGACAGACACACTTGAGCAGGGAGAGGGAGGACAGACAGACACACTTCAGCAGGGAGAGGGAGGACAGACAGACACACTTCAGCAGGGAGAAGGAGGACAGACAGACACACTTCAGCAGGGAGATGAAGGACAGACAGACACACTTCAGTAGGGAGAGGGAGGACAGACAGACCCACTTCAGCAGGGAGAGGGAGGACAGACAGACACACTTCAGCAGGGAGAGGGAGGACAGACGGACACACTTCAGCAGGGAGAGGGAGCACAGACAGACACACTTCAGCAAGTAGAGGGAGGACAGACAAACACACTTCAGCAAGGAAAGGGAGGACAGACATACACACTTCAGCAGGGAGAGGGAGGACAGACAGACACATTTCAGCAGGGAGAGGGAGGACAGACAGGCACACTTCAGCAGGGAGAGGGAGGCCGGACAGACACATTTCAGCAGAGAGAGGGAGGACAGACAGACACACTTCAGCAAGGATAGGGAGGACAGACAGACACACTTCAGCAAGGAGAGGGAGGACAGACATACACACTTCAGCAGGGAGAGGGAGGACATACAGACACACTTCAGCAGGTAGAGGAAGGACAGACACACTTCAGCAGGGAGAGGGAGGACAGACAGACACACTTCAGCAGGGAGAGGGAGGGCAGACACACTTCAGCAGGGAGAGGGAGGACAGACAGACACACTTCAGCAAGGAGAGGAAGGACAGACAGACACACTTCAGCAGGGAGAGGGAGGACAGACAGACACACTTCAGCAGGGAGAGGGAGAACAGACAGACACACTTCAGCAGAGAGAGGGAGGACAGACACACTTCAGCAGGGAGAGGGAGGGAGAACAGACACACTTCAGCAGGGAGAGGGAGGACAGACAGACACACTTCAGCAGGGAGAGGGAGGACAGACGGACACACTTCAGCAAGAAGAGGGAGGACAGACACTTCAGTAGGGAGAGGGAGGACGGACAGACACACTTCAGCAGGGAGAGGAAGGTCAGACAGACACACTTCAGCAGGAAGAGGGAGGACAGACAGACAAACTTCAGTAGGGAGAGGGAGGACAGACACGCTTCAGCAAGGAGAGGCAGCACAGACAGACACACTTCAGCAAGGAGAGGGAGGACAGACATACACACTTCAGCAGGGAGAGGGAGGACAGACAGACACACTTCAGCAGGGAGAGGGAGGACGGACAGACACACTTCAGCAGGGAAAGGGAGGACAGACAGACACACTTCAGCAGAGAGAGGGGGGACAGACAGACACACTTCAGCAAGGAGAGGGAAGACAGACACACTTCAGCAGGGAGAGGGAGGACAGACAGACACACTTCAGCAGGTAGAGGAAGGACAGACACACTTCAGCAGGGAGAGGGAGGACAGACAGACACACTTCAGCAGGGAGAGGGAGGACAGACACACTTCAGCAGGGAGAGGGAGGACAGACAGACACACTTAAGTAGGGGGAGGGAGGACAGACACACTTCAGCAGTGAGAGGGAGAGCAGACAGACACACTTCAGCAGGGAGAGGGAGGACAGACAGACACACTTCAGCAGGGAGAGGGAGGAAAGAAAGACACACTTCAGCAGATAGAGGGAGGACGGAAAGACACACTTCAGCAGGGAGAGGGAGGACGGACAGATACTTCAGCAGTGAGAGGGAGAGCAGACAGACACACTTCAGCAGGGAGAGGGAGGACAGACAGACACACTTCAGCAGGGAGAGGAAGGACAGACACACTTCAGCAGGGAGAGGGAGAGCAGACAGACACACTTCAGCAGGGAGAGGGAGGACAGACAGACACACTTCAGCACGGAGAGGGGGACAGACAGACACACTTCAGTAGGGAGAGGGAGGACAGACACACTTCAGCAGTGAGAGGGAGAGCTGACAGACACACTTCAGCAGCGAGAGGGAGGACAGACAGACACTCTTCAGCAGGGAGAGGGAGGACAGACAGACACACTTCAGCAGGGAGAGGGGGATGTACAGACACACTTCAGCAGGGAGAGGGGGACAGACATACACACTTCAGCAGGGAGTGGGATGACAGACACACTTCAGCAGTGAGAGGGAGAGCAGACAGACACACTTCAGCAGGGAGAGGGAGGACAGACACACTTCAGCAGGGAGAGGGAGGCCGGACAGACACACTTCAGCAGGGAGAGGGAGGACAGACAGACACACTTCAGCAGGGAGAGGGAGGGCAGACCGACACACTTCAGCAGGGAGAGGGAGGACAGACAGACACACGTCAGCAGGGAGAGGAAGGACAGACAGACACACTTCAGCAGGGAGAGGGAGGACAAACAGACACACTTCAGCAGGGAGAGGGAGGACAAACATACACACTTCAGCAGGGAGAGGGAGGACAGACGGACACACTTCAGCAGGGAAAGAGAGGTCAGACAGACACACTTCAGCAGAGAGAGGGAGGACAGGCCGACACACTTCAGCAGGCAGAGGGAGGACGGACAGAGACACTTCAGCAGGGAGAGGTAGGACAGACACACTTCAGCAGGGAGAGGGAGGATGGACCGTCACACTTCAGCAGGGAGAAGGAGGACAGACAGATACACTTCAGCAGGGAGAGGGAGGACAGACAGACACACTTCAGCAGGGCGAGGGGGGACAGACATACACACTTCAGCAGGGAGAGGAAGGACAGACACACTTCAGCAGGGAGAGGGAGGACAGACACACTTCAGCAGGGAGATGGAGGACGGACAAGCACACTTCAGTAGGGAGAGGTAGGACAGACACACTTCAGCAGGGAGAGGGAGGACAGACACACTTCAGCAGGGAGAGGGAGGACATACACACTTCAGCAGGGAGAGGGAGGACAGACAGACACACTTCAGCAGGGAGAGGAAGGACAAGCACACTTCAGTAGGGAGAGGTAGGACAGACACACTTCAGCAGGGAGAGGGAAGACAGACACACTTCAGCAGGGAGAGGGAGGACAGACACACTTCAGCAGGGAGAGGAAGTACAGACAGACACACTTCAGCAGGGAGAGGGAGGACAGACAGACACTCTTCAGCAGGGAGAGGGAGAACAGACAGACACACTTCAGCAGGGAGAGGGGGATGTACAGACACACTTCAGCAGGGAGAGGGGGACAGACAGACACACTTCAGCAGGGAGTGGGATGACAGACACCCTTCAGCAGTGAGAGGGAGAGCAGACAGACACACTTCAGCATCTAGATGGAGGACAGACACACTTCACCAGGAAAGGAGAAGACAGACAGACACGCTTCAGCAGGGAGAGGGAGGATGGACAGACACACTTCAGCAGGGAGAGGGAGGACAGACAGACACACTTCAGCAGGGAGAGAGAGGATAGACATACACACTTCAGCAGGGAGAGGGGGACGGACACACTTCAGCAGGGAGAGGGAGGACAGACAGACACACTTCAGCAGGGAGAGGGAGGACAGACACACTTCAGCAGGGAGAGGGAGGCCGGACAGACACACTTCAGCAGGGAGAGGGAGGACAGACAGACATACTTCAGCAGGGAGAGGGAGGGCAGACCGACACACTTCAGCAGGGAGAGGGAGGACAGACATACACACTTCAGCAGGGAGAGGAAGGACAGACAGACACACTTCAGCAGGGAGAGGGAGGACAAACAGACACACTTCAGCAGGGAGAGAGAGGACAGACACACTTCAGCAGGGAGAGGGAGGACAGACAGGCACACTTCAGCAGAGAGAGGGAGGACAGACACACTTCAGCAGGGAGAGGGAGGACAGACACACTTCAGCAGGGAGAGGGAGGACAGACAGATACACTTCAGCAGGGAGAGGGAGGACGGACAGATACACTTCAGCAGGGAGAGGGAGGACAGACGGACACACTTCAGCAGGGCGAGGGAGGACAGACAGACACACTTCAGCAGGGAGAAGGAGGGAGAACAGACACACTTCAGCAGGGAGATGGAGGACAGACAGACACACTTCAGCAGGGAGAGGGAGGACGGACAGACACACTTCAGCAGGGAGGGGGAGGACAGACAGACACAATTCAGCAGGGAGATGGAGGACAGACAGACACACTTCAGTAGGGAGAGGGAGGACAGACAGACACACTTCAGCAGGGAGAGGGAGGACGGACAGACACACTTCAGCAGGGAGGGGGAGGACAGACAGACACACTTCAGCAGGGAGAGGGAGGACAAACGGACACACTTCAGCAGGGAGAGGGAGGACAGACAAACACACTTCAGCAGGGAGAGGGAGGACAGACAGACACACTTCAGCAGGGAGAGGGAGGACAGACAGACACACTTCAGCAGGAAGAGGGAGGACA
>JAXIVJ010017621.1:0-25616 GCA_036785665.1 Chirona hameri | reverse complement strand
CGCGAGTCATATACTGCCCGCGTCGGCCGGCGTGGGTCCCGTGAATTGAACAAGGCGCAAATAAATAATGTCTCAGCGCCGAGTGACGAGTCGTTCTCCTGCTGAGTGTCTGTACACGGCGGGAGGTTTATGGACCGTCGAGGCGGCAGCGGGCACAGTGGCTGCCAGCGTGTCAGAAGTGCGGCCAGCTGCACGCCGATCACGCTGGAAGTGGGGGATACTGGACGGACACTCCGTTAAAGGAAATAGTTCACCAGAGGTGAAAAAACCTCGAGGCTGACACTGACAAAGAGCTAGGCTAACTCACTTCCATTTTTCGCGCTCTTGTGGCCAATTACTCTAAAAATAAGTTTTTTCTCTCACGCCTCGGTGACTAACATTTATAAAAATCGGCACTCTGGCACATTTTGTAAACATACAACACATTTTGTCAACACGCAACACATTGTGTCAACACACAGCACATTTTGTCAACACATAACACATTTTGTGATCGTTACAATGAGTGCTACACACTAGTGGATCCAGGGGGTAGGGGCCATATATGATCATAGTGTATTGAAAGCAAAACAAAAACAAAACAATACAAACGGAGATATGGTGGGAATGTGCAAAAGCACGTAAGTGCTTATATCTTGGCACCATTTCCCACTCATACACATACATATATATTATACACGCACAACGCACATATGCTTTACAATTTTTTTTAGTCCGAATGTTTTTGAATGGGTGGATTTCCGAGGTCAGGGCCCGCGCTAAACATAGCTTGTTGCGCAGGCCCTGACCCTGCCACCCGATCAAGCAATTCCTGGCGTACGGCAGAATTTAGAAGCGAAAGTTTTACGTGCCCGACATACCTGGACACGGCCCGCCCCGCCCTCTGACGTCACCTGACCTTGAACGCGACCGCTGCCACCGGCCACAGGCCATCCCAGTCAGGGGCAAATAGCGAGCGCCGAAGCGACTCGAACCCGGGCTGCCACTACCGGGAGAGGTTAGAAGCCCAGCGCTCTCCCAACTGAGCTACAGGGGCGGATATTAGCGGCAAACTAGCTGTAGTCTTGTACGGTCATACTTTGAATGAACACTACCCCCTCGCCTCGCCTCGCCTCGCCTCGCCTCGCCTCGCCTTCCCTTCTCTTCCCTTCCCTTCCCTTCCCTTCCCTTCCCTTCCCTTCCCTTCCCTTCCCTTCCCTTCCCTTCCCTTCCCTTCCCTTCCCTTCCCTTCCCTTCCCTTCCCTTCCCTTCCCTTCCCTCCCCTCCCCTCCCCTCCCCTCCCCTCCCCTCCCCTCCCCTCCCCTCCCCTCCCCTCCCCTCCCCTCCCCTCCCCTCCCCCTCCCCTCCCCTCTCTCTGGCCTGATTATACATATTAAACCACGGTCGTACAATAACCACCAATTGATTTATCAAACGTCACTTACGTCAAATGCATCATCAAACCGTGACATTTAGCTGTCAAAACGTTTTAAAGTTCTTATATACTTCTGCACAGATGCAGCCACAGCCAAACCAGCAGCCTCATTCAAAGTATGACCGTACAAGACTACAGCTAGTTTGTCGCTAATACTTAATTTATTGTAATCTACTATCCAATTTAGAAGCGTTTTCTCTAGCTCTTCTCTTGGAAAAATATACTGAGAGCAGAAAAATAAATAGTGTTTGACTGTTTCGGCAATTGGTTCACAGTTGCAATGCGGTGAGTCAACCCGAGGAGAATTTATCCTGAACAAGTGAACATTCAGGCTAAACATGCCAAGTCTTAGTCGAGTATGTAGAATGTTATTTATTTTGTATCCTAAGCTGTAGTATAATGGCGGTTTAGTCAAATCATACATCTTAGCAACTGCTTGTTTGAAGGAACGATTACATGCTATTGTTTTGACATCTTATCTTCTGGAAGCCTGTTCCACCGTCGGATGGTAGCTGGAAAAAAATGCATTTGAAAGGAGGACAAACGGTTTGATGGTAAAGTTATGTTACTCGAGTTCCTAAGATTGCGGGCTGTAATTTCGTGCCGTGTGGCTGGAATCACATCTAGAAGATATTGAGGAGCATTTTGTTTAATTTTATAGAACATATTTAAGCTACTGATTTCTCTTCTAGTATGCAATGTTGTCCAGCCTAATTCCTCCAGCATAGCGTCTGTGGAGGTCCTGCGGAAAGCTCCAGTTATAAGTCTGGCTGCCCGATTTTGAATCTTTTCTAGGCTTAAAGAATCAGTGACAGTCAGATGCCCGTGATATACTGCGTCACTGTAATCAAATATTAGTATTATATACGTCACATAAATTTGTTGTAAGATTTGTCTATGAATGTGCGCTGCTATTGGGTAAAGTGGCCCCAGTGCCGCATTTGCCTTTTTTAACAATTTATTTTATGTGGAAATGGAACCTGAGGTCACTGGATATATTCAAACCAAGGTGTTTGTGAATTGTTACTATGGGGATGGTATCACTTCCAAACTTAAGTGATTGCCATGCTCCTCCCCCCAAAAAAACGCCTGAAGCGGCACGAAATTTAGACATTTGCTGAAATAGAAGACAACCTAAGCAACTTTTACTCAGGAAAGTTTGTTTTAAATCAGCTATCAATGCATAAGCAAGCGATATCCGATGAGTTTTCTGAATTGTGACAATTTTTGGAATTTGCCCCCCCAACCACTCGTGGTCCCCCGCCCATCCCCCTCCCTCAAACCACCGTTCTGGATCCGCCAATGGCTACACATGAAGATGTTGGTGTCTGAATAATTGTACTCCAGAACCATGTGACATTGCATCATCTACTGATATTTGTTGTACCTATTGTTACAAGGATGCAAAAATACCTAGATGTTTCCACATTCAATGATGACATCACTTGCCACTAGCGGATCCAGGGGGAGGCATGGCGGCCATGGCCCCCCAAACTGCCTGAAATCGGCACAAAATTGACACATTTTCGGATATAGAAGACAATCTAAGCAACTTTTACTAATGAAAGTTTGTTTTAAATCAGATATCAATGCATATTGCATAACCAAGCAAAATCTGATGAGTTTCCAAAGTTGTGTGATAATTTTTGGAATTTGCCCCAAAACCACCTATGCCCCCCCCCCCAAACAAAAATCGTTCTGGATACACCAATGCCACTTGCTACTTTTCTGGGTGCTGCAAATGAGTTTTGGACAATTGATGTTTTGCCTATTTGATGTACTGGAATCAAGGCATCATTAAATATTCCACAAATAATATAGAAAACACCATGATTATTTTTGGTTCTGGACAAATGAAAGCAATGCTAACATGACCTTCTAGGATCTTGGATCCTTATAGGACCTGGATGCCTAGGATCTTGACACGTCTGGACCAATGAGATGTACAGGGACCCGCAGTTGTTATGGTACACACTACGATATGGCTTATCTTCTCCTCTAGCATATGATTGCCTGTGAATTAAGAAACAACAATAAATGCATTTAAACTGCATTACTGTGAGCTTCAAAATTATATATTGATGCATTGACTCATCATATCTATTGGCTGATGTTAAGCAAAAATTAATTTTTAGCTCTTTCCGGAGAAAGTGGATTTTTTCTTCAAATCAGCCAATAGATAAGAACAGGGGTGAGCCAATGCATCAATATGTCATTTTGAAGTTCTCAGTAATGTGATTCGAATGCATTTATTGTTGTTTCTTAACCCTCGCCCTACGGGGGTCCTAAAACGACCCCCTGAGGTTTTTCTTGCATATCTTTTTAGACATGCTGCGCATCTTGATGAAATTTGTAGTAGCTAAGTATACAACAATTATACGTATGCTGTAAAAATTTATTTGAAATTAGTTGATAAATTTGGGAAATAATGATGTTTTGATGACGTCATGTTGGTGGAAAAACGATAAATATTTGAAAAATCGTAGAAGACTGAGTTTTAAAGCAAATTGCAAGCGCAATTAGTAAAAGATATAAAATGTAATTTTATTTGAAATGGCAATCTCGGATTTGCGAAATTTTGGGTTTTTGACCCCCAAAATGATCAAAAAGTGATTTTTTTGGGGAAAAATCACCACAAAATCAAAATTTTAAAGATGTTAAAAAAACGGAATAAATGTGAGAGAACTGAGTATGGACAATACTGAAACCAAATTTCAAAAATACATATCTCTATTTTGACTGAGTGATGGCTCCCTAAGTGTAATAAATTCATGACGTCATTTTTTTCATAACTTTTTTTGACTTCTTTTGACCAGATACGAATAAAAAATTATATTTTCTGTATTTATGAGACCAAACTGGTATAGGAAAATGCTTTTTTATTTACATTTATCAATTTCTCATTTGTAGGTTTTCTGACAGAGCAAAATCGCTGTTCGGGACGTGGTCGATCGAGGTCATTCACTTGACCTGGAAGGTCACTCGTTGACCCGAAACCTAAAAATTGCATACCGTTAGATTCCAAACATGACAGGAAACGTGTTGGTTCTTACTGCGTTTATCTAAGGTGCTTGGTTTGGAAGTTAACAGGGGGGTCGTTTTAGGACCCCCGTAGGACGAAGGTGAAAAAAGCTCCCGTAGGGCGAGGGTTAATTTGCAGTCAAACGTACGCTAGAGGAGAAGATAAGCCGGACCATAGTGTGTACCATAGCAACGTAACTGCAGGTCCCTGTATCTACCAAGACTGCTATTATCTTTCTTTGAAAGTACATTTACATGAAACAGGAGCACCTGGCAAGTACAACCAAGATTCTGGCAAATGTCACAAAATGGCAGCAATTAATTACAATTTACATAAATTGCATAACCGCAGATACCTACCTGGTGGTGTCGTGGTATTCTTGTCGCTGCCGCAACCCAGTTGTCGCAAATGGCATGCTTCCTAGACGGACTCCGTCTGTCTAGGAAGCATCTCCATCTGACGGAGAAACTGTCTCCGTGAATGATATAGACGGAGACGAATGACGGAGACAGTTTCTTCGTCTCCGTGACGAAGAAACTGTCTCCATCTGACGGAGACAGTTTCTTTTCACACTCCACGCCATGGTGGCCAAATTCAAATATATAGAGGAATGGAGGGATGACCAAATTGTTTGTTTTATCAAAAATGATAGGACGAAGGAGGTTTTCGGGTCTAAAAACATGAAAATAAGGTAAGTATTTCCATGTTTTGAGATAGACACCTCCCATTCAATGATATCACATCTGGCAACATGCCATAATTTTGTCAACTCCCTCCCCTCCCCCAACTCACTGAATTTGGCCACTATGCTCCACCCGCTTCAATTTACTATTAGGCTTACACTGACACTTTCCGACAGCCTTCTTAACAGTTTTACCCATGTCAATGTCAAGGTTTTTTGGCTCAATATCAATATCTAGCCACACATTACCGCGTCACCTAGAAGCAGTCAACTAAGGCATTGGTCAACAACAAGGCCGTACAAGAGAGGTAGAGTCATCCGGGGATTTTAGCGCCCCAATCGCACGACTTTACGTGACGTCACTGGTGCTCTGGTCCGACTCGGCTGTCGCCGCACGCGGCTCGGTGCGGTGCGAATATTTCGAACGGGATACGGATAGTTGCGCCTAAGGTACGATCCTATTTAAGATTATGTTTACCGCGGATAATTATCCATCCCTTAACTCATGCTGAGGGGGAGACGGCCATACGCTGCCCCGATATGTGTGAGTGGCGACTAGCGAGACGGCCATACGCTGCCCCGGTCCGGCTGAGGGGAGACAGCCATACGCTGCCCCGGTCTGGCTGAGGGGTGAGACGGCCCGGTCTGGCTGAGGGGCCAGACAGGCATACGCTGCGCCGGTCCGGCTGAGGGGCGAGACAGCCACACGCTGCCCCAGTCTGGCTTAGGGGCGAGAAATGGCATTGCTTTGGCTTGTAATGTTTAAGATATGCTTAAAAACAAAACAAAAAACAACAACCTATTTCAAAGGTATATACTTGCAACCTAACTACCCAACTTACTCGTCAAAAGACCGCAAAACGCTCGAAAGCGCAGCTGCGGAAACGGGGCTGGCCACGACTGGACCAGAGCACCAGTGACGTCATCGTAACTGCTTGCCGCTCGGCAGCCGATAGATGGGGAATCTCGGGACGACACCCCATGGGTTCAACACATGTAAACGTACTTGAATCGCGTCGTTATTGGCAGAAACAGCGACATAATTGTCGCTGTCTCATCTGACTCACCGACCTGACAGCGACGCGGATGAGGCTAGTCATGGGGCAGCCGCGATGTCGCCGTGTTTCTTTCAGCTGTAAATCTTGGCTTGAGGAACGCTGCCGCTAAATCAAAAACACTATTGTTGACAGTGTATGCATGACGTTTTACGCTGATATTCTAATGCTGATCCAAATTGAAGATGACAGACCCTGTCATGTTTTTGCGCCCTTTATATCTTTAGATTGAGATGCGTAGTTATCTTCAGCAGCGTTTTGCTAACTCACGGTACGGCGGTACACAATCAACTGATACCGACACGTGCGTTGGCGCGTCGGAACATTTTTTCACCTCTGTAGTTCACCTTGGATTTTTTTCCAAACACAATTGGATTGTATTTTGAAATACAATTTATTTTTATATTGTCAAAAATGGCCTTATATCACGCCGATTCAGGACAGAAGGTCGTAAATTATTATAGTTTATCAAAACTATATGCATACTCTCTGAGTCAGAGTCCTGACGTCACGCGAATTTAAAAAATGGCTCAGCCAATCAAATTCGAAAGTAGTCGCTTAAGGATAGACTCGCATTAAGCCCAGGCTACACTATGCGTTATTGTCAAGGAAATCACGCGGGTGTTCTCCGTGTTTGCAGAACTTCCTTGACGTCCGGGATCTGCCGGTCAAGCAAATCACACAAGGAAAATGGATAAACCATTGCATTTCTTTTTTAAATGATAAACCACTGCATCTACCAACTTCAACACAAGTTTCAACACTCACAATCTGCTCAAACGCTTCTTCATTCATCTTCCGCCACGATACTCAGCACAAATTATTCAAGTTTAGGTCTAGTATAGACTACAATACGCGAAATCAAGCAAAATGCTACAAACCCTTCAACACGCAATCTCGGAAAACACGACAAGTTAATAATTTTGAACTTTTCATCGTTCCGTCCGTGACGTGTCTGGAATTTCCTTGACGTTTCATCCGGAATCTGCGTGATGTGCCAGTGTAGCTCACCCAATGCATTTACTATCAGCTGAACTTGCTCTGTCACGCAAATCCCGACAACACGGATAACACGCACGTGATTTTCAGGAAATCCCGCATAGCAACTGCTTCCCGCCTGGGCTTTAGAGATGTGCCAACCGGCGCACAGTGGGCGGATTGACCCTTCTAGCGCGACACGGCCCGAAAGCTGGCTTTGGCAGCCTGTAAGACAATTACAATGAGTATGTAGGTCCTTTTTGGTGCGCTGATTTCAAATATGTTATCTCAAGCGAGATAAGAAAGGAAAATAGAGGTACAATAACCCAAAATTAATGGTCACGACTCAAATCAAGCGTAAGCGTAAGCTAAATCCAACTGCTACATCCAATAATAATAGCGGACGGCTTACATTCTAAGCTAGTGTGTGAGTACCTATCATACTAACCTGGGAACTATGTTGGCGTGCTGGTGCCTGGTGGGTTGGTCTTTCGCAGTGGGTAGCCTGGCATATGGGCAATGACAGGCAGAAATCGCCGTTCAGCCACTCGCTGACAGTGCTTAGAAATTTAAGCTTACTTCGACACGCGGCCGCCCGCTTCTTCTTAATATTGGAATTTGGAGATGAGAAACCGTACGCTAGAATTTTGCGTCGAAGAAGAAGATCCTCGCTAAGATCCTCGCTAAATTTTATATCCAGGTACTCCGGTAAATTCGTCACTGAAAGGTTTGAGACACCGACACTAAAGCCTAACGCAGCAATATCGCGCCTGCTAACGCACATTCTTCCACCCTACTCGCGCGCGACTGGGGGGTCGTGACCTGACCTGCTTCCCGGGTCACCTTATATAGCACTGTCCCGGGCCGGGCCCGACCCGAATTTATTTTAAAACGCATCCAAATTATAGAAATACGAACTGTAATTTTTTGACATTCTAAAAGCCAGGTTTCCTTATTGGAACGGCATATAAAGGGAAGCTAAACTCTCCAAATAATCTCCAAATCGCGTATCACCGTGAATCAGCTTGCGCGCTGCGCCCAACGCAGCGGTGCTCGGGCAAAATGACTTGAACTGTACTTCCCGTTTGATCTGGTAGAGGATAATTGCTGCATCTTTCATGTAAATGGATTAAAACGCACTTTACATCAGTCCTTAAGACACTCTGTAATATACAAAAACGAGCCATTGCGCTCACGGCTCACTGCCAATTAGGTGCGGGCTGCTGGACTGAACGCACATGGAGAACCTATGGTAGGTTGCGGAGGACGAGGAAAATCCTCCCCATACCTCTCACCGAGGGATCGATGGGGAGAATATACATGCATGAAAAAGAGAAAATAAGGAAGGAGAAATGGGAGTCTTACCAAAAATTGGATAAACAATTCTGGCTAATCACGTAGTGAGCGTAATATGCACAGTGCACACGGGTAGTTTTCGAAATACGGATCCTTATCGACCAACCACGCAAAGAGTTGCAAGTAGGAGCAAAATATTGGCGGTGGAACATGGAGTGCACTGTCTCATAGACATGTGGTCAGTGGCGGATCTAGGTTTCGAGTGGGGGGGGGGGGGCAAAAAAAAATAGCTCCGTTTCGTCAGCGAAAAGTTGTTGACGGGGGGGGGGGGGGGGTGGCGCGTCGGATCGTCAGCGCAGAGTCGTTGAGCGGGGGGGGGGGGGGAGGAGGGGGTCGGATCGTCAGCGGGAAAGGTCTTTGAGCGGGCGGGGGGAGGGGCGTCTGGTCGTCAGCACGAAAGTTTCGCTGAGCGGGGGAGTGGGTAAATCTCGCTTTCCCGGAACAAAAATCACAACCTCCGGAACGGTTTGGGGATACGCATTTGCCTACCGATTTTTCGTTTGGGGGGGGGTCAATGGGGTATTCCAAAACAGATCGACCAAAACAATATCTAAATAACACACTACATCTCATATTTCGATAAATCTGCGTGTCTGGGGTTATCTGGGCTGTTGATTCACGCTGTAAACTTTTTCAGCCTCGTCTGTCAAATGGTTTTCGAGTTACAGCGTCGGGCAACTTTGTAATGTTGCCCTCAAATTTTCAGCGGACAATATCTCCCATCTAAACCAGTAAAACGCCTTAATTGGTGGTAACCGAGCGGTATATGTTGCTTCCCTGGGACAAACTACATACAAAATAACTTGTTTTACATTTGTCACGATCTCCTTTCTCGAATCCACCAAAAGGGAGTACTTCCTGAGCGCTGCATACTTCATCGTATAAATTAATGCTTAGATAAATCAAGCCATTTTTGATCAATAATTATTTTTTTCCATTTCTACGTTTGCATGTGCCACGCGCTGTGGTACCACCCCTATCAGAACGTACCATACAAACATCAAAATTTATGTGATGGTCCTATCCAATGGTGAAAAGCCGATCTTAATCGGAGCAGTGGTTGCAAAGTTATTAGCTTCCGAATAGCGTCTGTACAGCCGGTTCGGGCCGGGTCAAATGTGAATTTGTCTAGTAAGTTGACGAGAAACCTCACGAGCACTTCGCACCTGCTCGGTAATCACCAGAATCATCCGGAACAATAGATTATTATGATGTAATCATTTTTGGAAAATCGGAAATTGTGCTATTTCAACACGTGATCTCAGATCAAATCACGTGGTTTTATAATGTGGTCTTTTAAAATTCGGACTTTTTCCATGCCAGAATGGACATCGATACATAAACCTTCGAAGTTTAAAAAAATTGTGATAGTTTTTTTCCTTCTAAATATAATATTTAAATTTGTGTATTTGGAAAAATTGATGGTCACCAGCGCGTCTTTAGTAATAACTTCGCACGTAATTGTGCTAGAGAGCTCAATTAAACGGCAATATGCTTAGGTATCTCGTTGACCTGCTTTCAATTATAAGTCGAGCTGCTTTTATTCAGCCCCGTGGTCGCTCTGTGACCTCAAGGTCACCCGGTGCAGTCCACGTCAGATCGACCAAACCACAACATCCTACTTCACACATTTCGATTGAACTAGGTGTCGGGGGTAATCTGGGCCGTACATTCACGCTGTACAATTTTCAGCCCCGTCCGTCGAACCGCCGTCCGTATTTTCAGCCCGTCCGTATATATCGGGATATATCCTATAAATAATTCGAATGATATCAAACTATGTATCATCAGAATCGCCATGAACCACAAATTAATGTAATGTAATCTTGTGTGAGAACTCGAATGGAAAAGTGTCGACATTTTGGCATGTGGCCTCAGGTCAGGCCACGTGATTTCGCTATGTTCTCAGTTAACATTCGTGATTTTTCTTAGGTACAATAGGAGGGTGCAGGCCCTTTGAATTACGTGCCAACCTATTTCGCTCAGTGATCAAGATCACATGACGGCATAATTAAATATTTCGCCGATAGAGGCATCTGTGGGTCCTCAAGCTATCATTTTTTCTCCTATCTATTTCCAGACCGAGAATGTTATAAAATAGCTAAAAGTGTCTTCCAGAGAAAAAAAAGTTTAATTTTGCGAAATAAAACAAAAATGTCAACAAATTATCTATTTTTTAATCAAGCCAGGTCATTTGGGAAATCAGCCTCAGGGGACGTGACCTTGAGGTCATGGAGTGACCTGCGGGGGTCATGCTATGGATCATTGAATGCATCTCAACGAGACAGATATAATGCCGTTGAGTTAAGCTCTCTAGCACAATAATTATGTGCAAAATTATTACCAAAGACCACGATTCCCCCCCCCAAAAAGTATAGGAATAACCTATCTCCAATTTCTTACCATCGGAGGCCAATATATCGAAGTCGATTCTGGCAAGAAACAAATTCCGAGTTTTAAATGGCCCCATGATACAATCACGTGATCTGACCTAAGATCACTGTCGGGCATTCCACAGTAAGACAACCGGTGGGTGCCGTCTGACCATTTTTAATTTTCTTGAAAAGTTGTGCATTGGGGGTTTAAATGCCGGGGAATTAATTGGTGGTGACCACAAAAATCCCCCCAAAGTATTTTCCAAAATACGGCCTTCCGTATTTTCCCAAGTTCGCTGTGCAGGCCTAATTTTGACGACCAATAACTCTGAGACAAAAACAAAAACGATTTTGAAATTTGTTTTGTTTGGATCTGGATTAGTCGAAGAACAATTTGGCAATCACGGATTTTCTATTTTTTTTTGTCACGTGGCCTCGTGACCTACTTTTTGCGCCGTGACCTTGACCTGTTGGAAACTGAAACTAACATTTTCGTCTGATGACGATTTGAGCTTCATTGATGTACTTTCGTATAAAAAATAAAAAAGTGGGGTTTGACCTGTAAAACCATTTTTAGAGACTTTCACAATAAGACAACATTTTTTTCTTTCAAATGTGCCGTCCGACCATTTTTAATTTTCTTGAAAAGTTGTGCACTGTGGTTTCAAGGGCGGGGAATTCATTGGTGGTATCAAAAAAGAAACAAGATAAGGCCTTCCGGAAATTTCCCAGGTTCACTGTGCTACCTGGGAAAGTCCGAAAGTCCGATTAGTCCGATACTAATTTTGACAAACTCCGAGACTAAGGAAGCGATTTCGATTTTTGCATTGTTTGGATCGGGATTAGTCAAAGAACAATTTGGCAATCTCGGATATTCTATTTGCATTGTTACGTGACCTCGTGACCTACATTTTGCGCCGTGGCCTTGACCTGATGGAAACTGAGATTATTTTGTTTTCGTCTGATGACGATTTTAGTTCCACTGATATGTCCTTTCGTATAACAAATATAAAAAGTGGGGTTCGACCTGTAAAAACTACTTTTGAGACTTGCAATGCACACAATACGCTGTTTGGGTGCGTAACGTTGTATTGGCCTGGCAGGTCATATGGCGACCTGATGTCGGTGTAACAGGCACCAACCGAGAGGTTTCGTAGTCAGGAGTCACTTTAGACTTTGTTTCGAAAGCGTATGTCAAGTAGATGCGAAGTTATCGACGGACAGGTGCCCAAACAGCGTATTATGTCAGCATTGCAAGACTCAAAAATTATGTTTACAGGTCGAACCCCACTTTTTATTACTTTTTATACGAAAGGACATCAATGAAGCTCAAATCTTCAGCAGACGGAAATGTTAATTTCAGCTTCCAACAGGTCAAGATCACGGCGCAAAAAGTAGGTCACGAAATCACGTGACAAAAACAAAATCGATACTCTGTGAATGCCTCTTCGACTAATCTTCGTTTTTTTTAGTCTCGGAGTCGTCAAAATTAGGCCTGCATACTGAACTCGGGAAAATATGGAAGGCCGTATCTTGGAAAATTTACTTTTTGGGATTTTTTTGGTCACCACCAATGATTCCACGCCCTTGAAACCCCCAGTGCACAACTTTTCAATAAAAATAAAAATGGTCGGACGGCAATGTTTTCCTTTTTGGTTGTCTTACTGCGTTTTTTAGTTGTCTCCCCATGTAATTTTTTTATTAAAAAAATCGTATTTTCGAAGAAAGATTTATCCGCCACTGTACCAGGACAAAAATCACAACCTGCCGGATCGGTTTGGGGGGGGGGGCAAAAACATACGTTTGCCTACCGATATTTCGTTTGGGGGGGGGGGGAATTGTCCATTTTTCCCAGCCGTAGATCCGCCACTGCATGTGGTATGATTTTTGTCGGGGTACTCGGGGGTGCATTTTTTTAAAAAAAATTCTTTATATATTTTTTTCTCTCGATAGTTTCGTACCGACCATTTGTCTATAAAGTGTACATTTACAGCATAAGCGATTGCGTGATTGCCAATAATTTTGGGTTTATTGTGTTCCCCAGATTCAGAGCTATCTTCGGTGTATATATATATATGTACATTTCCTTCCAAATTTGGCACGTTCTCTTGCTCCAAAGACACGCTGCCAAAATGTGTGGAGGGCGGGTCCGGCCGACGCGACCCGAAAGTCTATGTTTAAGTTAGGGGTTCGCCATGAAATAACACCCGCATTGAAAAACAAAGCCCAGGACAATGTGGTATGAAGAGTTTCGAACACAGTGGTATAGGTTTAATAGCATTTCCCGATATATTTGTTTAACCCGTGTCGTGCTAGAACGGTCAATCCGCCCACAGTGCGGCGGCCGGCGGTTCGCTTGCTAGCACCAGCTGCAAGCTGATTGGCTGATGGCATAGCCCCTGCCCGGGCTAGATCCAGCACCATATTCTTTCGCCAGCACCGCATTCCTTCACCAAAAAAATCAAATATATTCGACTGGAGAGTCTGTCAGTCAAGAAACCTTGCAGATAGGGGTTTCCCAACACGGGCTACAAAACTGCTATCTCAGTTTAAAACTAATGTTGCAGCTGAACTATTTCCCTTAAGTGCCGAGCGCACAACGAGCGGAACCGGACAGTGTCGATTTTGAACACGTGCTTCAATTCCATGATGACTGCAATCCTTCATTGTGCTATGTTTAGTGTGTTTGACTTCTGGAAAACTTGAACGTGTGCAGGAGTCATTATTTGATTGGCGACACTATTGAAGGGGAAGTCGCTAGCAGCAAAATGACCAGCTCTGGTCATTTTTGTCGAGCTGGTATGCTAAACCTGAAATATTTGCCAACCAGGCATGACATAATGAAGTACTTGATTGATATACAGGGTGTACCAAAATTGATGAGCGATTGTTTCTTGTTAAATAAAGAACAAGCAAGATAGGGGTTGTTCATTATCTTTTCCCCACGTATCCCACTCAGACTCTGAAACACTCCCGCATGCTCTCCGGCACCTCGCTCATCAGGTTGCCGAGTGTGTGTGCGTTGATTATCTGCCATGCCGTTTGGAGGTTTTGTACCAGGGCCTTCTCTGAGATAGCGGGCGTCATCTGGTTGGGGTCGTCCTTGACGACTGCCCACAGATGTTCGATCGGTGACAGGTCAGAGTCATTGCCTGGTTAGATCCATTCTCTGCAAAACCCCGAGAGTGACTGCGACATCAATTCTTGGTCTTCTTGGCGTAATGGACTAAATGTTTCCTTGTTTCAAAAATGCCCCAGACATGTCCGACAGGAGTTTGGCAACGGTTGACAGGCCATTCCCCTTATTCGCAGAATCGCTGATGTTCTGGCCATTTTCAGCACTTCCTTGGCATATAGTAGTCGGCAGTGGTTGTTTGGCCGCGGGGCACGATATGCAGGTCAGAGGGGCCTCTGTGGCTCGTCATGCCCCAGACGGTAAATTCCAGGAGGCCGCTTGACCGTCTCAGTGATATGCAACTCCTCACTGTTTTGGACCCAACCCCGTTGTTTTATAATAATTGGGTGGATAAGATTCACTGGCGACCTGATTCTGGGCCATGGCACTTCTCGCACCTCTGACCATTTACAACCGCACCGATTTCTTGCACTCATTCGCCATTGGCGATATGTGGTACGGGCTCTTTGGGTACCTCCGAAGAAATGACCTCTGCCGTGCCCGATCAGCGAAGCTCGGGGCGGCCGCTTGGGTTCTGTAATCACCCGAAATGTGCATATTCCCCACAGCCAGGTTTCAATACAATTCCGCTTGTTCACCGGTCGTTGAAGACGGTTAAAACATAGTCACCAGTCACCACCAACCGCTCATCAATTTGGGACACCTTGTACGGGGGATATTATTTGTATTTTCAGTTCACCATGGAAAGAGCTTATCCGTCCCTTGGATTTACATTCCTGGCATTGTCTATCCAGCACTTTGTGCCAGTTCAGATGTTGATAGATGAGCATGCAAAGTTGTTGTCTCTTCTGTCACGTGCTCCAGGCGCTGTGCTTAGGCACCGCGGATGAGCAATGCTACGGCTAATGTTGTTAATGCCCCGCTATGCCTCTGTTCCAGGAGCACTCTCACAGGTCACAAGTCCTACCTCTCCTCCAGGAGCACTCTCTCAAGTCTTACCTCTCTTCCAGGCACACTCTCACAAGTCCTACTTCTCTTCCAGGGGTACTCTCAGAAGTCTTACCTCTCTTCCAGGAGCACTCTCACAAGTCCTACCTCTGTTCCAGGAGCACTCTCACAAGTCCTACCTCTCTTCCAGGAGCACTCTCACAAGTCCTACCTCTCTTCCAGGATCACTCTCACAAGTCTTACCTCTGTTCCAGGAGCACTCTCACAAGTCCTACCTCTGTTCCAGGAGCACTCTCACAAGTCCTACCTCTCTTCCAGGAGCACTCTCACAAGTCCTACCTCTCTTCCAGGAGCACTCTCACAAGTCCTACCTCTGTTCCAGGAGCACTCTCTCACAAGTCCTACCTCTGCTCCAGGAACACTCACAAGTCCTACCTCTCTTCCAGGGGCACTCTCACAAGTCCTACCTCTCTTCCAGGAGCACTCTCACAAGTCATACCTCTCTTCCAGGAGCACTCTCACAAGTCCTACCTCTGTTCCAGGAGCACTCTCTCACAAGTCCTACCTCTGCTCCAGGAGCACTCTCACACAAGTCCTACCTCTGCTCCAGGAGCACTCTCACAAATCCTACCTCTCTTCCAGGAGCACTCTCTCAAGTCTTACCTCTCTTCCAGGAGCACTCTCACAAGTCCTACCTCTTTTCCAGGAGCACTCTCTCACAAGTCCTACCTCTGCTCCAGGAGCACTCTCACAAGTCCTACCTCTCTTCCAGGAGCACTCTCACAAGTCCTACCGCTGTTCCAGGAGCACTCTCACAAGTCCTACCTTTGTTACAGGAGCACTCTCACAAGTCATACCGTCCTCTGTGCGTGCTCACCTTTCGCTGGAACTACTACTTCCACCAGCTGAGGCCCATGGGCTACCATCTCGTCAACGTTGTCCTTCATGGTCTTGTCTGTTTCCTCTATTTCAGGTTAGTTTATATTGAATAGAACGACAGTGTGGCATTGCAAATAAAACTGGTGGTTTGTCTTTTATTTAGCACCATCATTGTTCCAATTAGCCTGTTTGTCGTAGATTTTAATAAGTTATTAAGGCAGCCTTTAACAAGCAGCTGCAGTAATCAGTGGCGGCGGCGGGGGGGGGGGGGGGGGGGGGGGGGGGGGGGGGGGGGGGTATCTGCCCCTACTCAAGAAGTTGGGGGGGGGGGGGGGGGGGACATATGATTTCCCCCTCATAAATTTGTAAGAGGGGCCCTCCAAGAAGTAGGTTCGATTTTGTCTTTTTGACGGAAACAATGACCCTGCCTGAGACTTCAACATGGGCCTATCTGACTTCAACATGGGCCTATCTGACTTCAACATGGGCCTATCTGACTTCAACATGGGCCTATCTGACTTCAACATGGGCCTATCTGACTTCAACATGGGCCTATCTGACTTCAACATGGGCCTATCTGACTTCAACATGGGCCTATCTGACTTCAACATGGGCCTATCTGACTTCAACATGGGCCTATCTGACTTCAACATGGGCCTATCTGACTTCAACATGGGCCTATCTGACTTCAACATGGGCCTATCTGACTTCAACATGGGCCTATCTGACTTCAACATGGGCATATCTGACTTCAACATGGGCCTATCTGACTTCAACATGGGCCTATCTGACTTCAACATGGGCCTATCTGACTTCAACATGGGCCTATCTGACTTCAACATGGGCCTATCTGACTTCAACATGGGCCTATCTGACTTCAACATGGGCCTATCTGACTTCAACATGGGCCTATCTGACTTCAACATGGGCCTATCTGACTTCAACATGGGCCTATCTGACTTCAACATGGGCCTATCTGACTTCAACATGGGCCTATCTGACGTTTTTTGCGACCATTTAGGGGCCCTGCAAAATATAGTGGCCTAAATCCGAGGAGATACCATTTCACGCCAAAAAAAATGGGGGGGGGGGCTTTGGCCGTGGGAGGGGGCCATTTGGCCGAGAGGTCCCCTGGGTTTCTTTGCCCCCCCCCCCCATCCGAAAATACGATCCGCCGCCACTGCCAGTAATAGTTCACCACCTAACATTACATTGAAAGTCTGTGACATGTCACTTTGGGACATGAGATGCATATGTTTGAATCAACTCTGCATTGGTTGATTTAAGTGTTATGATTGAAATTTACAAACTATGCTGCATTTAACGACACGTATTTCCTGCAGGCTGTGCGCACTTTTTGTGCCGATTAAGTGCAGTTTTCTGGCTGCACTGTTGTTCGCCGTTCACCCTATCCACACTGAAGCGGTAAGTTCATCTAGACGTTCATCCTATCCACACTGAAGCGATAAGTTCACCTACACATTCACTCTATCCACACTGAAGCGGTAAGTTCACCTACACATTCACTCTATCCACACTAAAGCGGTAAGTTCACCCAGACGTTCACCCTATCCACACTGAAGCGATAAGTTCACCCAGACGTTCACCCTATCCACACTGAAGCGATAAGTTCACCCAGACGTTCACCCTATCCACACTGAAGCGATACGTTCACCCAGACGTCCACCCTATCCACATTTAAGCGATAAGTTCACCCAGAAGTTCACCCTATCCACATTGAAGCGATAAGTTCACCCATACGTTCACCCTATCCACACTGAAGCGATAAGTTCACCAAGAAGTTCACCCTATCCACATTGAAGCGATAAGTTCACCCAGACGTTCACCCTATCCACACTGAAGCGATAAGTTCACCCAGACGTTCACCCTATCCACACTGAAGCGATAAGTTCACCCAGACGTTCACCCTATCCACACTGAAGCGATAAGTTCACCCAGACGTTCACCCTATCCACACTGAAGCGATAAGTTCACCCAGACGTTCACCCTGTCCACACTGAAGCGGTAAGTTCACCCAGACGTTCATCCTATCCACACTGAAGCAGTAAGTTCACCCAGACATTCACCCTACTCACACTGAAGCAGTAAGTTCCCCCAGACGTTCACTCTATCCACACTAAAGCGATAAGTTCACCCAGACGTTCACCCTATCCACACTGAAGCGATAAGTTCACCTGCAGACAAAAAGTGACTATAGTTGGCTGACTAATGACTATATGATAAGTGATAACATTTATTTATCGTGGCCTTTGTATGGTGTGTTGGATTGCAGTTTTGGACAGTGTACAGCAAAAAGACATTCACTTGCAAATTGTAATCTTTCAAGTTTGTTTTTGTGTCTTCAACGCATAGCATAAACCACATGAATATTTCACACAGATGCTTTAGGATAACACATATGGTAACATTTGGTAACTCTGACGGGGATAGATTTGGTTCACAATTGAATGTAGATCCGTAGGCCTCCCTGGGACAATCATAACACGAGTTGATGTAATATTATGGTTAGAATAAAAGGACATAGAGAAGAGAAACAAAAGGAACAAAGGAACGAGAGGAGGCCTAAAGGAAAGAAATAATAATAATGTAAAAAATACAAAGGATCTTACGTTGACACGCCATTCATCAAAGCAATAATCCCGATAGGGTTGCGTGTGGAACAGTGCAAATGCTTTCCTCCAACGAGATAATGACGACCTTGTCACCGGCACAGTCAGTTTCTCCCAACATCATCTTCGTCTTTTGGGGAGTTTTTTATCTTTAAAGGCCAATTAAATGCGGTGTCATTGGTGCAGTTGGAAGCACCTCGGTTCCAGATCACCTTGTATGATTGATGTTTGCACTTTTCACATTTCTCGAGGATTCTCTTGCAGCCTGTCTTGGCGATTTTGACTAAATTTTGAGACATGCTTTGTGCTTTTGACCAAGCCTCGAACAAAATACGGGAACAAAACGACAATTTTGGAGGCGGCCGGTGTTCTCGCTCGTGATACGTTCAGTTCTGGGAATGGATTTATTAAATAGTGTTAGGCAGTGAAAAAATTGGCAATAAGATCGTCGTAAACATATATATGTGTATTGTGTCCATTTCAGCATGATTTTGGAGGCCGTCCTTTTTTGTTCGATATCACACCGACTAAGATTCTGAAACAACGAAAGTGATGAGGCTATATAGATAACATAAAACGAGTTTGCTGTTGGCCATCTGATCTATAGTATCAACACCCAAAGTCTGATACTATAGATCAGATATCACCCATCTGGCGAACTGTCAGAGCTGCGTTCGTTTCAACCTGCTTCACTTGCAGTCACAGTTGTAGTTGGCCCGTATGGGGTGGGAGTAAAATCCAATAAGTGTCGAAGAAAAATGCGAAAGTACGCTGCAGAAATGCCAGTCTTTTCCGTAGAAGAAGAATATTGGCGAACTTGGCTATGTTACTACTTGCAAATTATTCCCAGCAATAACCTAGAGGTATTGTGTGGGAGATCGAGACGTTGACCTTCTCCCACACTTTCTAAAACATTCCTTTGTTTATGTTGTTAAACTCCCCGCTATGCCAGGTAGGTTTATGCCTAGTCACCTTCCCTTGCTGTTCGAATTGCGCAGTTCTGCAGTTCAACTGCCTGGCCTTAGCAACACTCAGGGATATCCCTTTCCAGGTTATCAAATCGTCTTCCTTTCGTGCCATGGATACTGGAGAGCTGGGGTTCAATGATCAATTTAACAGTAGCCATTAACAGTCGAACTGCTCTATATATTGCCTCCGATTTGATGGGATCAGTCCGGTGATTGTGGCGGCTTCCCACAGTAATCTGCAGATTGAAGAGGAGGAATGGGAAGCCTTCCGAATCATCCCACCACACATAACTTCCGCTACTTAATCTTGTGCATACATTATCCCGCCGCAGAGGTCTATAAATGGCGAGATTTGTCGCTCACGACGAATCTAGGGCAATTTCTGTCGCACGATGAAAACTCCCCGATAAGGATTGTCACCACATATCAAGCAAAATATTTTCAGTTAGACGCCTGGATGGGCGTTTCACGAGCGAAGCCGAGCGAAGCAAAATGGATGACAAATTTGAAATCAGCGTCACAAAATGTCCTAGAAACTGCCAGATTCCAAAAAGTTCATCTCAGTTCATCGGAGGTCAGTGACCTCGGCTGACCTGTGAAAGTGCATGACCCCAGTGGAACATATAATAATGTAAATTGGATGCCATATTTTAAATAAGCCTCACAAAATGTCCTAGGAACTGCCATAGGGCAAAAAAGGTCATATAAGGTCATCGGAGGTCAGTGACCTCGATTGCGCTCTTAAAAGGTCAACTGAAGTCACAATCTCAGTGGAAACCATAAATGTCACCTGTTGACAATTGTGCATATGCTCCTGGGCAGCTAGCACCCGGAAACTGCACAAGTTACAAGCACCGATACTACGGGACGCCAGTTGCGCCTGACATGACCTTGAGAAGCATGGCATAGGTCACGCGTCTATGTCAAATTGTTCAAAAGTTCAAAAGTAGGGTTCTGAAAGTGTCATTGCAATCGGTTGATAAATACGCGAGTTATTTCCG
The DNA here is from genome assembly GCA_036785665.1 of Chirona hameri. Taxonomy (NCBI): domain Eukaryota; kingdom Metazoa; phylum Arthropoda; class Thecostraca; order Balanomorpha; family Balanidae; genus Chirona; species Chirona hameri. Next base: position 5,172 of record JAXIVJ010017621.1, on the reverse strand, counting down.
AAAAAGCGTTCATGCGATACTCACTGCGACGCTCACCATCGCTACAAGCTTGATACCACTCGCTATAGCGCAAGTCAATGGGCCGGCCTGTCGCGTGATACCGGCCGGCAGCCTATTTCTAGACCGCGTACTTCGGATTCCCGCATTATAATTGCCACCGGCTAGCGTAAAACCGGACATAAGTCAGTCAAAAATATAGATCTTGTTTTGAAATTCGGTTTGGGCATCGTCCATACTTGGTTATCCAATATACCTTCCGGTTTTTCATCACAAAACACAATTTTCAAATATATTCAAAACCGGAAGATATATTGGAGAACCAAGTATGGACGATGCCCAAACCAAATTATAAAGCAATATCTATATTTTTGACTGACTTATGTCCGGTTTTACGCTAGCCGGTGGCAATTAGAATGCGGGAAACCGAAATACGCTTACCGGCAGCGAAAAACCGAACGCCCCAAAGAAAGGCAGCTGCTAATTAATTATACCCTTAAGTCTGTACGATCCAGAAAACCGCTAGTCGATATTTTTGCTTGCAAACATACCTTATGTGGGTGGTATTGTGGGTGAAATCAATGAAGCATATTGTTTGTTGCGTGATCATTTATTTTGTTGTGCTTTGTTGTGTTTTGGATCATTTTCCTCAGGCTTAAAAAAATAAAACTTCGCCCGAAGTTATCATATTTTTCTGAAAATGTTCCCGTTTTTGTTTTCTCACAAAGAATGGGACGCACAACCAAGTGTAACGAACAAGGTATCGGTTGCTCGGTTCGGTTCGGCCGAGTTCTAATCCTCCGACAACGTCATAAACTTCCCCAAAGCCCAATATTTGTCGCTTCACTGACAGCAATCTGTCGCCAACGCTCGCTGCCAAGTTACCGAAAAAATAGACCTCTGCATTATCGCTTGATACCAGTATAGTTCGCATATATAAGCCCTACTTTCGAAAGAGCTCTGATTCCAGATGCTAATCAGTTTGAATACATGTATAAAAATAGTCATTTTACTGAAGTGTTGACCGTACGGCTCTCGACCCATGCCTGCTGGAATAGGCTGACACCAGCGTTCCACTGCATTACTGCAATGGTCTGTTCATCCCATGATCCTCTGCAATATTGGTCTGGATACGGGCTTACTTATGGCTCAGACTTAACATGTGATGGGTGCACGAGTGCTCAGGGGATGTATGCTGCTCACATATTACGGCGCTACTTTACACGATTAAGCTCCTTCGAAGCTTTCTAGCAAATGAGTTCATAAATCGCCTCGTTGTGATTTGTGCTGACGTGACATGCTAAAATACAACATTAAAAACATCTAGACGGCGTTCACGGCTAGGCAGCGCCATTGTGATAGAGCATTTGGCGGTACTAGGGTGTAGTGAAGTATGAGTCATGTACAGGGGCGCAGCCATACCTTCAGAAAGGGGGGACCCCTGGGAGAGCCCCCCCAAACAAAACAAAAAATACCCCTGGATATGAAAACTCTACGGATTTCAGCCACTTTATTTTGTGTTGCCCCCTTTTAAACATTGTTTTCCCTTCTACTTTTCATGGGCTGGATTGGACAAGGACCCTCAGTAGGCATTGTACTTACTGAGCGCATTACTAATTTATATTGTTACGTACTCGAGAGAAAACCTATCTTAGCTGTCAACAGGATGGGGGTTGGCTTTTGAGTGTGGGGAGGGGTTGAAATGACGAAAAAATGTACCCCCCATTTTTATACGTGTATTTAAGCCTTTGCAGCATTTTTTATGTGGATTTTCATGTTATAGTAGGTAGATACGTGTTAGCGCCGCGAAGCGGCGCGACATTTTTACGGGTTTGCCTGATACAACCCAGAAATATAGGCGGTGGGCCTTGTAGAGGAGAAGAAGCTAAAAATGTTATTCATTCAATTCAGCGTTACCACGAACCTAAAACGATGACCATGGTTTCCTTATGATTATGACTACCGATGTGACGCCGCGAAGCGGCGTGAAAATTTTCATATTAGGTCCTGGAAAATAAATTGTAATATTCGAACCATACCGTGAGTGGAGCCAAGATAGGTAACCTCTTTTCCTGGTTGCACATCTCGGTATGATGCAAAATATTGACATGAAGGTAGTTTTTCATATACATTAGACTCAGATAGTAAATCACGATAGCCGGTGGCAGTCAGTGCTCAATAGTACATCTTGATAATAATAATTGTATACATATGAACCGAACTGTAACAAACAACTGGTAACAGTGCAAATGGTTTGCAAGCAGCAAGAGGCAGCACGACTTTTCCGCGCATAAATGGTCCCAGTGGATCTGGAGGAGCCTGGGGGAAGGGGGGGGGGAGATGGCTTGGGGAGATGGTCCTGGCCTGGTCCCACTATTAGCTCTTTGGTCCAGCAAGTTGGGCACCGCTGGAGCAGCTTCCGGGTGCCGATCTCTTCGTCTTTGCGTTCGCTTCGCCTTTTTCGGAACTCGGCAGACTAGTTAAACATGTAGCCTGCTTGAAAGTGAATATTTTATGAAGAGTGTGGGCCCTGGGGCCAGCATTTACCGCCAAGGAGAGCCTCTGCCAGACACGTAATGCAATTCACTTGCCCATTTTCCAAATTTGTATAAGCAATTGCGAAACTTGTGTCATGCCGGAAGCCGCGGGAAATTTGCAAGTTTTTGACAGCTGGAGCTGGATTTTGACTACTGTAAAGGCAATTTTTACGATAAATTGTTAATTTTCACAGCAAAAAGTGCGGGTTAGACCCTCCCTCCCCCCGCCTTTTACGAGTGGGGCTCCAGATCCCCCCCCCCCGACCCTCTCGTCGGCGACACCACTGGCTGACAGATATTGCAGCACACACTCTCCTGAGAGGGAAATTGTTAAATTGTTTTGTACTACCACCCTCCCCCCCCCCCTCCCCGAATTAAAAGCGCATCATGTTTATCAAATTACCATTGTTAAACCCAGGAAAACATTGCACCAGGTGGGTCAGAATACAGCACATTACCGCTCATCATGACCGCGCCGACCACGGCTAGCAGGCGCTCCAGCTATACCAGGTGCTCCAGGCGACGGCTAGCAACTCCTGGGCAGGCTCGAGGGCCCCGTTCACAGACTCAATGGCCCTCTGGATAAGCTCGAGAGGTCCCTGAACAGACTCAATGGCCCCCTGGATAAGCTCGAGAGGCCCCTGAACAGACTCAATGGCCCCTCGGCAAGCCGAGAGGCCCCTGAACAGACTCGAATAGCCCCTGGGCAGGTTCGAGAGGCCCCTGAACAGGATCAATGAACCATTGGGAAAGCTCGAGAGGCCCCTGGGCAGGTTCGAGAGGCCCCTGAACAGATCCAATGGATCCCTTGGCATTGGGTAAGCTTGAAAGGTCCCTTAACAGACTCGATGGGCCCCTGGGAAGACTATAATGGGCCCTTGGACAGGTTCGAGAGACCCCTGCACATACTCAATGGGCCCCTGGACATGCTCGAGAGGCTATTGGGCAGGTTTTTTGGGCCCTGGGTGGGCTCAATTGGCCCCTGGACAAGTGGATATGTGTAGCGTTGGGGAATGACAGGGGGTCATAGGGGTAGGGTGAGTGGGAGGGTTAGATAGGAAACAGGGAACTGAACCAGGTTCCGTTCCACTCTTGCGTGTGGCGGGAGGGGTACGTTGCAGAGTGGGATAACAGTGGAGGGATAGTAGGGTGAGGCGAGTGGAGAAGAAGGTAGAAGAAGATATAGGGGTAAAGGAGGGTAGGGGAAAGAAAAGAAGATAGATAGTTGGAAACATCCGCTCCTCCGGCTGTAATGGAGAATTGCTGATTCCTCTTGTCTGTCGTCTTCTGTCAGCTCCTTGGACGACCTGCAGTGTCCTGCAGTGCCCTGCAGTGACCTGCAGTGAGTTGTCCGGCTCGTAGGTCCGCTAGAAGTGATGAGAGATGTAGAAACTGATGTAGAGATGTAGATGGTGGCGTAGATGTAGAGACATATGAAGTGATGTAGACTTAGCGTAGATAGATCCCCTTCCGCGTACAAAACATCTGATGATGGTAGATGCTTTTAATTTTTGAGAGGCTGATTACTCTCGTTCATCATATAGGCTGGTTACACCACATGTCACTTTACTGCTCGAGGACGGGAGGCAGGGTCTCGCCCATGAGGGTGAGGACGATACAACGGGGAGGTGTGTAGGATTAGCGTCGGGTGTGACGCCATGGTGACCTTTGCCAACCTTCTTGATTCAGATCTTTCTTTAAAATCGTAAGTCGATTCGTAAGTTGGGGCATCCGTTCCATTCTCCCTCTCCCTTTAACACCTCCTTAAAGGAAATAGTTCACCTTCGGAAACAATTTCAGAACACGATTTTATTATATTTTGTAATACAGTTTTTTTTTCTTTTCAAAAATGGTCCTACATCGCGCCAATTCAGGACAGAAGGTCGTAAATTATTAATGTTTTGGTGTGCGTTATTGGTCTGCGCATGCTCAGACCAGTGTTGGCACTCTCAGACGGTACGGTATATCATATATGCGCCGCATTCCTTCGCCAAAAAGCCAAATATCTTCGGCTGGAGAGTCTTTTCAGCCAAGAAAAGTTGCAGATAAGGATTTCTCAACACGGGCTACAAAACTGCTATTTCAGTTCAAAATCCCATGTTGAAGGTGAACTATTTCCTTTAACTCCCTCAAGCTAATTGCCCACTTGTATGCCAGCGTTGCTAAATTTTACTTACCTTCGAGTAATGATCCTTCCGGTTGTCCTGCCTGAGTTCGAACCACTCCTACTGGGCCTTAAGCTAAGATTTATCCTTCGTTCATTCATCCTCACCGCCACTCTCTCAGCTACGGACTTTCATTTTCATGAAACTACGGATTTTCGCTTTCATTCGCCCCATAATGATTTGTTCGCCCCCCTCCCCCCAAAAAAAATCCCTCCCAAAAGTGTCGGATGCCAGCTGGATGAGTGACTCCCAGGTAGGATAAATGTCCTCATCAATAAATCCTCGTAGCACCCCGCTATATATATATATATATATATATATATATATATATATATATATATATATATATATATATATATATATATATATATATATATATATATATATATATATATATATATATATATATATATATATATATATATATATATATATATATATATATATATATATATATATATATATATATATAT